>JADRCD010154129.1:5310-37883 GCA_019843815.1 Montemys delectorum | reverse complement strand
GGGATGCAGACCCCGTGAGGGGAGGGAGGGGAAGAGGGAGGGAGGGGGGAGGGGGGAGGGAGAGAGATAGCAAGAGGCAGCAGACAAAAGGGCATTGTTGGGCTCACCCCAGGTGGGCGAGCACTTTAGGGGAAGGCAAGTTCTGAGTCGAGGGCTTTTTTGGCTGAGGAGAGGTCACAAAATGTTTACTATATTCTTCTAATATTCTTTTTCCTTCAGAACCTCCTTGTTTAAACAAAGAGATGTCCATAGTTGTGAATCAAGTCTAATTCATTGGCATACCCCAATTGCACAAAGTGTCCAGTGTTGAGTCATAGAAAACAGCAGCTCAACATGCATGGCTTGCTGGGCTGGGAGGTCAGGTGGAGAAGGCAGGAATCTCTCAGCCCTGCCATAATGTCTCCTCCTCTGTCTCTGGCAGACACAGAACTTTTCTCTAGAGCTTCTATTATCTAACAAAACTTCTTTTTAAAAGTTGTTATTTAACCCCCATGTTGGATATTTTTCTTGTCTCTGAGAGCAGATACCTGACAGACAGAAACTCAAGTAGGGAAGGGTTTATTTAGGGTCACGGGTCAAATGTTTCAGTCCATCATGGTGATGAAGGCATGGTGGACTTCCTGTCATCAGAAACACATGGCTGGAAGTCCTCACACCTCAGTGACAAACAGGAAAGGGAAAGGGTGGGAATAGAAGCTGGGCTCTATTAGAACACTCAAAGTCCCACCTCCAGTGACCTCTGTCCACTAGCTTGTCCTCATGTCCACACGATGACACACCCTCCCCAAATATCACCATTAGCTGGGTACCAATTATTCAAACACATGAGACTCTAAGAAACATTTTACATTCCAACTGCAAAAAAACCACAAGTTCTTCATTTTTTTTTAATCATTTCAGCAATATCAAGGAAAAATATCCAATGAGGAAAGAGAAAAGCAGCACATCAGAGTTATGGTCTGTACCTCCATGGGCGGCCCTCAGGAAATTATGTGAGAGACCTATCTACATACTCCAACACGCACTGTTCACAGAACGATCCTTTCACCCATGCTGTCATAGCCTAGCACCATCTTCCTCCAGGAAGTATAACATGCAGTGTGACATGCTATTAAGACATTGTCTGCCACTTAGGAAATTCTGAAAGTGAGTAAGAACGGGTGACATTCCTTCTCTTTGTGGCTAGTTCATCGCAGTGAAACTTCAGAGGGCAGAGGATGGGCATCCCATCTGCCCTGAATTTGGCACATGCAGCCACTCAACTGATGAATGTTTGTCACATTGAACTAATTAGAAACGCATTCGAGTTCCTGTTACAATGACCGTCCATGGCAGAGGCTTGGTAATGGCTGGACCATCAGGGAGGCCTTTCAACTGCCTACTTACTGTATAGCATAGTCGGTTGGCTAAAGAGAAGAAAGCCCAACAGTACACAGATCACAGAGAGGGAGATGGATGATGTCACCACAGACAAATTGATGGAGACCGGAAAATGAACATCATGGATGACATATTTGACATACCAAGGTGAAAGTCAAGTGAAACTCAGTGACAGAGTTGGATTGGGCTTAAAGGAACAGGGACTGAGGTCCCAGAGGTCACAGTGAGTAGACCGGTGAGGCTAATGACAATACTGCATACAGGTACAGACAAGGCAAGGCTTTGGGGCAAGTGGCCGGTTATAATGTTGAACTTCATCCTTATTCCTTTAATGATAACAATAACAGTATACCTATTGTTTTAAAAATTATTATGAAAAATCAGCCTCAGCTCAAATTCCACCAATACTATCAGAATACAATAAAATTGTATTCTGTCTGATAACTCATTATAGACAAGCGACTGGGCTGTTCAATTTTTTTGTTTGCTTTGTTCTGTTTTGTTTTGTTCTTAAAGAAATTTTAGGTTCTTATCAAAGCCCACATGTATCCCAACTTATTGATTGTAGCCTTAAATTTTTAAATTACTTAAAGATTTCCACATTTTTCTGTTAAAAATAATATTCCTCTTGAACTAACATAAAAGTTACACAGTTCAGAGGGCAATTCTCCCAAAATGCAGTGGGATAGAATTTTGACTTAGATATTTTTTTGCTGCCATGTTCTATCACAATTTTCCAACCCCTAAACTGTAATACTTGAAATAATAAAAGAAGATTTTATTTGAAAATGCAAATATATAAGGTTTACTGTGGTTTATGGGAGATAAGGTACCAGTAAAATGGTATCTGTCTATGATCAACTATAAAAAATACAATTTTAACAGTGCCTTAAAAATTCTAAGAAAAAAACCATAGTCCCACATGGCTTACAGAGGTTTTATTTTAAATGTCATGAATAATTTGTTGATCTATTAAACGAAGTCATTCATAAGTTAATGGTTGAGAATAAAGTTATTAAACAGCAGGGTCATGCCCATTTTATACTCACTGTATAAAATTATAAAAAAAATTTATTCATTCTAAAGTTTTGAACAGTATACAGAGAGAGAGAGAGAGAGAGAGAGAGAGAGAGAGAGAGAGAGAGAACAATGTAGGAATTGAACTAGCTCCTCTGCCTGTGTCTATGAACCAACTGAGCAGGAAGACCTTCCTCTGCTTGTCTTTTCTGCTCCTAGTCAATGAAGAAACACATTTCACAGATGCTTAATAACATGTTTCCCCCAAGGTTCTGAGTAATGAGATTGTCTGGGCAAAGAAAATAGAATATCATGCTCTATCGAGAATTAACCAAGTATCCCAAAACATTGCCAATCCCACAGCTTCTGACTCCCACAGGAAGCAGGAGCTCAGCAAGAGCCAGCACATCTGTAATCAATCATGCCTCCACCTAGCAGCCAAGACAGTCTGAACACAAAGGCTTCAGCTCACCAGGAAAGCAACAGCATAAGCCCTCTCTTCAGCACCCTCAGCCTCAGGAAGGCACTGCCCAAGACGCCTCCTCAGGCTCTTCTTTCAGCATAGCTCAGGAGAAGGAAGCTGCCCCACTCCACTGAACATTGCACCTGGTCTCCTGAAGCTCCTACCACATCGTTAATGCTTTGCTTACAACAAGAAGATTCTGGAAAATCTTAGAAAAGAGTAACGTGTGTGTATATACAGTCAAGAACGCAAAACTCCATATACACTTTCTGCTTGATTGTATATGACAGTGTCTTGCTGTGTACCACATAATGGTCTTGAAGTCTTGCTTCTCCTATCTCAGCCTCTCTATTAGTAGTATTGTTTATTTCATGTTTTTACACTATACTATGGTTTTCAGAACAGCTTACATATTTCAAAAGTATTTATATACCCAAAAGAAACACAAACAATTAACTTGGTAAGTGACTTGTAAGAGAACAAGAAAGAGTAAGACTGAATGCTTTGTTTGACATTTGTAACTCTTGTATCAAGTTTGAAGAAGAGGACTTTATAAGTTACTCGTTCTTTGAGATGAATGCTTTTCAAAATCATCACAGCTAATGAACCAGATTCTTACCCTCACCTAATGTCTGTGCCACCCTCCAAGCAGAACCATTGTTCATTGAAACAGTTAGTGAATGACTTTATGGATAGACTATCTTAATACACACACCATTTCTTAAATGAATGTAACCTGTTCTCTGTGGGCTGAGAATAAAGTCACTCACTCAAGTCAAATAGCTTTGACCATAGCAGGAAGTCTGTATCCAAAAATCGAGCCTACAATTCATTTCTTGGTGCAGCAGAACTGTCAACTCTCAGCTTAGCTACGTTGGAGGTAAAATCCTTTGGTGATGTGAAGGTCATTGAAGTACGGCCTTATTACAATGAATTCCAATGTCTAAAACTTGTTCTTATTTTGGGCTTGTACCACTGTAAGAGCCAAGATTTTAAGCTCTACTAAATACAAAACAAACAAACAAACAAACAAACAAAAAGACTTTATATACTTATGTTCAATTAAAGAAAATACTAGTGGTAGTATATTATTTTAAAATATACAGTTAATATGTTTGGAGTTATTTAAAATTTATATTGAGAAAAATGTATATATTTTCAGTATTGCTGTAGACATCTACATAAGACTGTTCAATTGATTGTTGTTTTATATCAACCAACTTTTATAATACTCATTTTTATTGTTATAATATTTTATAAAATTTAAAGAATATGACAAAAAAAGGTATTGTAGGTATTGAAGGGGGCCTCTGGGAGGAGTTGGGGTACAAAAGGGAAACAAGAATGTGATTTAATTCTATTTACTTAACATATGTTTTTAAATCTTAACAAATTCAGATAAATTGAAATCATATATCTTTTCTCATCATACTGCAATAAAACTTAAATCAATAAAAAAAAGAATGCTGTCTCATCGCTATACTTCGCTAAGAAAGCAGCGAGCTTCGAAGGCATCGGACATCTCCTTCATTGCTCCTGCAGTCACCCTGAGACCAGGACTTGACAGAAAATGATTGGATCTTAAAATTCTTGCTAATAAATGTTTAGTTGACTCTTGCCATAAAAAAAAAAAAAGAAAGCAAAACTACATTCTCACCAACAAACAGCCAGATGTATATATTTATGTGTGTGCATGTAAACATAGTATGCATACTATCTATACATATAAATACATCATCTCTAAATTACCCATGTACACGTGTACATGGATACATATATATGCATATCTAAATATACAAGTATGCACAGGTACACGTGTGCATATAAACATGCATTGGCATGCAATGAGTACATATTTATATATGAATGTATATAAATATATATCACTGAAGATATATAAAAATATGTACACACACACATATATAAACAAAAATCTCTGTACAGATGTATTTTGAGTGCTAATATGTATATAAACAATACAGGAACAGATACAATTAATACAAAACTTCTGATAGTATACTTAAAGCAAAAAGAAAAAATAGTTCTCTTTTTTAAGTACAAATCTACATACTTTTTTCTCAGGTACATAATGCCTTGTGTGGGGCAAAGAAGGGACCAACATGGAAACCATAGATTGTATGGCACAAAAATACTTCCAAAGAAATTGGACTTCCAAAAGAAGTTGAAAGAGATGGCTCAGTGGTTAAGAGCTCGATTCAGTTCCCAGCATCAACAATGGGGCACTCAACCAGCTGTAACTTCAGTTTGCGGGGATTCAATGCTCTCTTCTAGCTTCTATGAGCACCGGGAAGGCACCCATAAAAATAATTAATTAATTAACAAATGAATGAATAAATAAGTTTAAAAGAAAGATCAATGAGTCTTGAATGAATCAAGGGAAAAATCATAATTAACACAAACTTTGCAATATGATGAAAGTATAATTTTTTTCAGTTCATTTTTTATTAGATATTTTCTTTATTTACATGTCATATGATTTCTCCTTTCCCAGTATCCCCTCCAAAAAACAAACAAACAAAAAAACAAAAACAACAAGAACAAACCCCTGTTGCCTCCCCCTCCCCATGCTTGCCACCCCACCCTCTCCCACTTATTGGCCCTGGCATTCCCCTACACTGGGGCACAGAACCTTCACAGGGCCAAGGGCCTCTCCTCCCATTGATGATTGACTTTGCAATTCTCTACTATACACATGCTGCCAGAACAATCAGTCCCACCATGTATAGTCCTTGGTTGGTGGTTGAGTCCCTGGGAGCTCTGAGGGTACTAGTTAGTTCATATTGTTGTTCGTCCTAAGGGGCTGCAAACCCTTCAGCTCCTTTGGTCCTTTCTCTAACTCCTTCATTGGGGACCGTGTACTCAGTTCAATGGATGGCTGTGAGCCTCTACTTCTGTATTAGTCAGGTACTGTCAGAGCCTCTCAGGAGATAGCTATATTAGGCTGGCTTGTCCTTCGATGAAGGTATAATTAATATAGCTTTATGTCAAAGAAGAACACATAATGTACATACTAAGGTATATAGGACTCAAATCTCTTTCATTTCACCCAAATGTTAGGGAGTCCTGACTGAGGTGTACGTGTATCTCATCAACCTCGATTTCCCTTCCCCAAACAAATCTATCAGGAGAAATATCACGAAGCATGCAAACCCCTCAGCATTTCACGGGCACCTGAACTTGGTCCTGATGGCCTACTAATGAAATATGGACACTACCCTCTGAAACTGCATTTAGCATTAGAGTCTATGGTAGAACTTCTAACAAAAATCTCTACCGTTTCTTCCCATTCTGAAAAAGATAATCAGAGTCAACTTACATTCTGGAGCAGGGGACATGAGCTCTGTGCGGTAAAGGGGCTTTGTAATCTCAATGTGAGAGTACTGATGCGAAACCCACATTCAGAGTCATCTATGCAGACAAGCATTTTGGAAAGGGTGCTAAGCAAGTATGGGTATTTGCAAACACCATCCCTTCCTTTAGATCAGCAAAGTACATCTCTTTACTTCTGAAATGCAGATCTGATTGTACTTCAAAGTCTTTCCTGGGAGACCTCTAACTTGAAAGAAAAATCAAGCCGTTCGGGCACAAGAGAGAGATTTTCAAATGAGATTTGAAAAGGTCCACAAGGCAAAAAAAGAAACAGAGTTCTGAGGTGAGAAATAACTAGAGGATAGTCACTCCTGACTCTGCTCCTGATACCATCCATGACTGCTAGTTTTGGAAGGGGCCAGCTACAGTCTCTAACCTCCACAGCAGCAAGCACTCTCTTCTCTAGCTGTCTGTCATGTGACCCTGAGGGTGACTGTGCAGGCTGGCTCCTAGGAAGCAAGAGGGAAAAGCCACAGGGGCCCCTGCCTGGCTGACAAACTCTAGAACATTTTAGCTTGACATTCCTGAAACACCCCATATCTCCCTTTTTTCCCCATCGCTGGCAGACAGGTATTTGGAGCGCAGATATGCAGCCGCTGCCCAGATGTAATGAAATGCAATTAAGAATTTATCTTTCTCTGCCAATTATAAGAGCAATCTTCAGAAGAAACCATCTAGCTTGTGAGACTCCTACTCTAGCACAGACACTTTAACTAATGGTTTCTAAATGACTTGAGTGGAAAATTAAGAATGCAAACCTTCACTTACGGATGCATTAGGAACAAAGTGTTCTGCAGTAAAACTTTCATTAAGGAAGTCATATACACATGCACTTAAAAATATGTGTCGATTTCTCCAGAATATTGTGAAGGAGTAAAGCCATCAGTTTGAGCTATGACACCTGGGGACCAGGATGCACTTTTTTTGTTTTGTTTTGTTTTGATTTTTTGAGACAGGGTTTCTCTGTGTAGCCCTGGCTGTCCTGGAACTCACTCTGTAGACCAGGCTGGCCTTGAACTCAGAAATCTGCCTGCCTCTGCCTCAGGATGCACTTTGATGTCTAAAGAATGAATTTAGGATTTACGAAATCATGGTTATCCAACATCGAGGTCCAGTGTGACCACCCTCTAGCCCCCATACCAGGTCCATCGAGGTCCAGCGTGACCACCCTCTAGCCCCCATACCAGGTCCATCGAGGTCCAGCATGACCACCCTCTAGCCCCCATACCAGGTCCAAACACCTGTTTTCAGTTTTGTCTTACGGTTTTTGTGAAGAAGAGACAATTAATTCCTTTGTCCTTATAACCACACTGGCAGATTGGCAAACAGAAAGTAACACATAAAACATAGAAGTCTTCAAGACCGATGCTTCTCAGACTTTCCTGTGCACTTGGGTTCTCAGAATCTTGGGAGGAAATGCAACTCTGGCTCAGTAGGTCTGGGAAGGGGCCTCTGTGTCTTTTCTCAGTGTGAAGGATTACGCTTCTCAGAGAGAAAATCCTGAAGGTTCTGTGTCTGTCGCTGTGACGTCACACTGAATGAACAATGGCCTGAAGCAGAGAGCCACAGTACTAGGCTATATTTGGTGAAATTATACGCTCTGTGCTTGAGAGAATGCGTTAAGTGGGAAATGATAGCTGTGGTAGTTGTACGTATAATTGTGGAGTCACCACAGATTTACCATAGACGTGAACCGTTTGCAAAACTTCCCTGCCTTTTCTTTACCACCTCTCTAATTGGTTCCCTGACTGTCACTACTCCTCAGGAGAACTAAAAGCTGTTATTAAGTATTCAAACCCGTGATTATTACCACTTACCTTTGGGCAGCTCTAGAGAGCCTCCCTCAGAGGAAGCAACACTGAGTCAATAGGCCAGTGTTTGAAAGAGGGCACACACATCCACGTGGCTATTCATAGTACTCCATGAAGAGTTCACTGATGCTGTCATTTCTATGGTTGCACAAGAAACATGAGCTGCCTTTGGGGACCAGAAGGCAGGGGTCACGTTCTTGGTAAAGGTTTTCATTTCTGGCACATAGCAGCTTTATATTAAGGAGCCTTCTAAAATGCCCACCTCCACATTCATTTATCCACACATTTTCAAAGGCCATCTGCCCTCAAATACCCTCCAAAATTGGTAAAATTGCCTCCAGAGATTTATATGAGAAAACATACAAATTTAATACCACTCAACTGCAGGGCAGTGAACCGTGCCACTAGACAGAAGAACTGGGAAGGTTGTAGCAGGTTCAGAACCCTAGTAAATCTCATAATTGAGAAAGTCAGGCGTAGGAACTAGCTCCCAACCATGTTCCTGTCCTGGAGCATGTGACCAGGACATCCCACTAAGAGGACTGTGACAACCATTCATATACCATAAAAACCTAGAGTTTTCTATGCTAATGAGGTATCTAGATAGGCCCCAAGTATACAGCCAATGAGCTTCCCTTCCTAGCCATCCCTCCCTACAAAAGGTATTTAATCTCTGGTTCACCCTGTGTAGGACACATGCATTCATATATGCCATGAATAAAACAGTTTGGACAAACAAGGACCGTCTCTTTCATCAAGGACCGCTGCAGAGCAAGGCCCTCATCACACAGAGCAGTGCCTAAGACTTCTCTTAGCCACTCAGTACTTCTGGCACTTATAGAGCCAAGCTGGAATTTGCCCTGTCCCTGACTCATCTCTGGCCTTTGGACACATTTCCAACCCCTCGTGGTGGAACCCTGTTCCCAACTCCCAGTGATCCCCAGCCACGTTTGAGAATCACAACAGCTGTCTCAGATCTCTCTTGGAAGAACACAGACTGGGACCCCAACCTAGACTGTATTCTTTCTTCCCAGCAGCAAGGCAAACACACAGCCTGTTGCCCCTGTGTTCTGCATCCCTTGAGCAGCATATTGGCAATATTCTGACACCCTAGCAGTGAGGCAGAAATGCAGACCGACCGACACTCAACTATTAATCAGGCCCTTAAATGCTAGTTCCCTGGATTTTGTGACACTGAGCTGAAAACTATTATTCGAAATATGAACATGTGATGCCCCATTCCACCTGTGTTTATCAAGTTTGGGTATAGAATGTTTGTCCAATATTGATATGCCAAAGTCTGATACATAGTAAATACATTTGAGTACTTGTAAATCTACTTACCTTGGGGCAAGTGAGATGAGCCAGAGTAAATGTGCTGCCTCCAGTCTGATGACCCAAGTTCAATCCCTGTGACCTGAATGGTGGAAGGAGAGACTCCATTCCCACAAGCTGTCCTCTGAGCTCTATGCGTGGGCTGTGGCACACGAGCACACACCACACACACACACACACACACACACACACACACACACACACATCCCTAACTGGAAAATAAATCTGGAGACATGGTTAATAGTGTTATTATCTTGGAAAGTGACATTAAAACATTGTCACCACCTTGGTTAAAAAAGAGTACTTCAAACCTAGTGAATTAATCAGGAAGGTTTGTGCTTAGACTCAACATTTCTTTATGTTAGCCGTCTAAGCGTGGAAAAATTAAGCCAGGCTCCTCCAGATGTTTCATTTCAAGAGACTTTTGCCTCATAAAAATAATGTCCTGAAGAGATGGCTCAGCAGTTAAGAGCACTGACTTGTTCCGGAGGAATTGTCCTGAGTTCAATTCCCAACAACCACATAGTGGCTCACAACCATCCATAATGGGATCTGACACCCTCTTCTGGTATGTCTGGAGACAGCTACAATGTTCTTATATAAATAAAGAAATCTAAAAATGAATTGGATCTTATTAAAATAATAAAATAAGGCACAGATTTCATGCAAGATGTACATTGGCTCATGTAATGGTAACCTTCCTCCTGTTAAATCTATTATTTCATCCCATTGCATTTATATTTAAAATAAGACAGATGGACCATAGATTATTGGGACAATGAGGATAAAGAAACAAATTTTCTCTCATAGTTGACCAACATTGAAACAAAAGAAAGAAAGTGTTCTGCTGTGAGGAGCTGAGAGTCCCAGAAGCTTCAGGAAACCATCAGTTAGTTGAAACTGTATTCAAAACAAATGACAGAAACAGAAAGAAAGATAAAGCAGAATCCAGAATGGCTGTTTAAAGAGATTGCAGAGTGATTTCAGATGCAGTCCTGCTGAGTTCTACTCCACTGTGTCCAGCATAAACCAAAGCAGCTAACCAGTCCATTGCCCGTGCCAGCCACCATGATGACGACAATAGCAAAGCAGTCACCACTCCCATTGCTCTGATTTAGAGATGGATTCCTGTCCCCACCAGCCACAGTGTCCCCTATTCAAGCAATCACAAGATAAAACGAAAAGAGGCAAAGCCACTTGAGAGGAAGGTGGCCCTGAAGCATCCGCCCGTGTCTACCTCTCTCCACTTCTGTGCATTTCTGAATGAACGGCTTCTCCAGCTTTTTCCCGTAGATGCTGACCTATGCCTCTCAGTGAGTCCAGGAAGCTCTCAGAGGAGGCTAGGCATATCTCAGTCCTCTTGACTCCGCAGCAAGGCCACGGCCTGAGAGAACAGATGTTCACTCAAGGTCAGGAGTTGTTTATTTAAGGAGGGAAACATATATTTATTTTTTATTTTTATTCTTTATTTTTATTCTTTAGCAGAAATAAAAAGCCCGCTTTGGAGAACCGTGTCAGGAAATCGCCACTCAGGAAAGAGTGTCTTCTACTTCATATTTTCCTTTTGCTTTTGTTGTGGTCACCACCCCATATACATGATTGGTTATGGAACAAAATTAAGAGCAAAGTAATGGAGCCACCCTTTGAGATCTGGGCCGGACCAGGCATGTGATTAGAACACGGAGAAACAGATGTGTTCATTTTGTGGGGAAATTGACTTGCTGAAGAATTATGCTAAATTGTGTAGTTGGGGTGGTTAAAATGCAGAGCTATGGAAACGTTGAATAACTGGGTCTTTTTCACTGAATATCTGAAGTGAGCTGGGTAGGCAGGGTAGAGAGGAGCAGATATATGAGTGGCTATATGACCATTCATGCAGGCTGTGACTGGAAGGGGAAGGAAGCACTAAGTGGAATCTTTCTCGCTTCCAAAGGGGAGGAGCTGGCCCTCAGGTAAATTCTACTCAGCGCCAAACACTGGGCATGGTCCTGTGCCTGGCAATGTGTTGGCTCTTTTACTATCTGCAGATCAAGCAAAGAAAAGCAACCAAAGGATTGTTGAAGCCGATACATTTGCATAACGGCATCGGGAAAATGTACACCTGTTGGCTACCAGCTAGAATCTCATCAACGTCAAAAGAAGGAGGGAATCAGAGAAAAATGGTTTACTCTGCCGGGAGACTATTTAGCGGTAGTTAGAGACACATTGAAAGCGCTCCCATAGGTAGACGCTCACGGTGAAGCCTTTCTAACGAACACTCAGGTATGCATCGTGCACAAACGTGACCTTGTGTATAGATGTTTATTAAGTGTCCTCTGAGGCAATCGGGGCAGGAGCTCAGGCATGGAAGCAAGCATCCTTCCATTCTCTCACCTCCGACTGTCCTAACTTCATTTCTGTTGCTCCGAGGATGTCTTCAGACACAAAGAGCTTAGAGGATCATGGTTACTGACTTACAATTTCAGATCAACACTGAGGGGATGAGGGTGCTTCAGTCTTGCTCTCTAGGCTCAGCTAGCTTCCTTCCCCCTTAAGCAGTGGAGAGGCCAGGCCCATCCCCCATGCAGGGGCTTCCTGCATAAATTGACAATCAAGACCATCCCACACAGGACAACCTGATCTAGACACTTTGAATTGAGGCCATCTTTCAAAGTAATTCTAGATTGAAGCAAGTTGACGTGTAACACAACACCTCACCCCGTCTTCATGCCTTTCAACAGTTGTGACTTATCTACCGTATTTGGGATCTTGTGCCTCTCTACCCAGTATGACTGCCACGGCTTTCATACTTCACCATCGCATCCATACACATTGGTTTTGCTTGCCTGAGGTGATCAGAGGCTGCTCCCCAGCTATTCCTGTCCCTGTCCCTCATACTATAAATCTAGTGACCAGACACCGCCATCTCCCTTCAGCAACTCTGCCTGGAGACATAGATTAAGCACATTAATCAATTACTCAGTGTGCGCTATAGCTAACCCTACTTACTATCCATCAAAATGTCATCCCTAAGAGATCATCCAGTGTCAGCCCCTTGCTCAAAACCTTTCAAAGGCTTGATGCTATTGCTGTCATGACAAAAGGAATAGAACCTGTACTTCTTGTTAATATAACTTATCTGTCAACTATATTTTTTGCACTTACAATTCATTGTACAGACTCTTAAAAGTAACTCCAGTTTATCCAGCCCAACGTGTGGTTTGTGCCCCGGCTCACAAGTCCCCATGCCAGCATTGTATATACATATACAATACCCACACATACAACAGATAGAAATAACCTATGCTACATGTATTTAGTGCCTATATTGTCTGGCATAGGCCTTAGTGCCTGGCAAATGTTCAATGAATAGTTGCCAAGTTGTTTTAATTGAGTATCAGAAGTCACAAATCTATTCCTCTTCAGATGTCCCTTACATCACCTCCAAAGTGCTGGTGTGGAGAGGGTTGACTAGAGATGGAGCAGAGTGGATTTTGAATATCCATCCTGTGACACTTATATTAAAAATCTGTCAGGGAGAGGTGATGAGGAACTTATTAGCTGCATTTTCTCCTCCGTGACTTTAAATGATAGCCTTGTCAAGGAAGAACATGCAGAGAATTCCTCAGGACAGAATTATGAGGAAGATTCAGCCATTAGCAAGAAGTGAACTCTGCTTTAAAATACTTGGTTAGCTTTTGAGTTCTCTTTGATATGTTTATATTGATCTTTTTCGGTAGACTTTCAAAGACGAACCAAAGGTGAGATGCTACAAAGGAACATTTTTGATGGTATGTTATGGTGAGCCTTGTATGCACATGAACATACAGGCAGACACATAAATGCAGAAAGACAAAGAGAGACACATAGAAAGACAGAGTTGGGGAGGGAGGGTGAGCTTGGGTGAGACAAATAAAACACCCCTGTGAGTCATGGTAGTTTTGTGCATCTCAGATCTCATCATGGGCATCCCAACACAGCACATCTCAGTACACACATGGTTGAAACCACACTCCACTTGTGCTTAAATTCCTCCAATGACCCCAACTAACATGACTCTTAAGCATGACCCTATGCTACCTTCCTGGGCATTCCCACACCTCATCCCAGCAGCCACCATGTCTCCTCATACCCTATACTCCATTCCCAGGATCCAAAGAGGATTTCTATCTCTTCCTATTTCCCTTCTTTCTCCATATTCATCGGGTATTAAAGTGTGGTGGTTTGTCATTCAAAATAGCATCTCAATATCACCAACCCTTAAACGTTTATCTCTATGAACATCTCTTGCTTTCAGTGCCAAGCATTGCCTTTCTTCCTGATTGACTGGGGGAATCCATCCTCAAGGACCCAGGTGCATCTGTCCTGTGCTCCCAGGGGCCATACCCTCAAAAGCATAGGCTGAGTCCCAGTCTCAGACCCCTCTCCAGGCTCCTTTAGTTAGCGTGCCAATTTCAGAAAGACACTAAATAGATTCAAGGACATTGATCTCGAGGGTACCGGATACATGAAAAGCAGGGGGCTATCGGGGTCAGAGACAAGCTTCCAGTCTTAAAAACAGAGCAAATGTCCAGTTCTAACAATGAAACCCAGAAGTCGGAGAGAAGTCCACAGTGATGAGGCTGGTTTCACGGGGCACCATCATAAAGTCAAGATCTGAGGCTTTTCATTCCATTAGTCTGAGACTGGACCAGTCCCACTTCCTGGGCCTTTACAGGTGAGTCAGCTAAGGGACATACTCTTAGAGACTAGCAGATTTAAAGAGATCTAGCACAGCATGGCATGTTGGGAATGGAACGGGCTTTATAAGGGGCTGACTCTGGAACAATCTAATTGTGTGCATTTGGGTAAGCTATTTGAAACCTCTGAGAGTTGCCCATTGTTATGCAGATGGAATCATGGAGCTAACAGAGCTTATGTGAGAGTAAGAGATACAAAAAAAAGAAAAAAAAAAAGACCACTGAGCAGTATCTAAGACAAGCTGGTCTCAGGAATGCTAGGTTATAGTCTTTAAAGAATGGCATGTTGTCTGAGAGAATCTGTTTTTAAAATCCTCAGTTTGTGCCTGGGAACAGGACTTGATCAGTAAATTGCTTACCTTGCATGCATGAGGATCCAGATTCAGTCCTGAGAAACTTCTAGTAAGGATGGCATATGCTTGTAATTCCAGCACTGGAGAGCCAGAAAAAGTGGGATCATTCCTGGGGCTCACTGACCAAGAAATTGAACCTACTTGGCAAGCTCTGAGCCAATGAATGACTGTTTCCCAAGAACAAGGCAAGCGCATCTCAGAAATGATGCCTGAGATCTACTCTGGTCTACGCACACACTCATACACACACACACACACACACACACATGCAGAAGCATGCACACAAACACACACATGAACAACCATGCACAGACACACACAAGTGCACAAGCATACATACACACAACGTACAAGCATGCACAGGTATATGTGCATGCATGCACACACTTATACACATGCAGAAGCATGCACACAAACACACACATATGAACAAGCATGCACACCCAGACACACATGTTCACAAGTATACACGCATATACACTCAATTATTAGTCCCCACCATCAGTCTACTGAACAAAGCTCCTTAACACATCCCCTAAGTGATTTTTGAATAAGAATCATGGCCTGAGACGCTGAAGTAAGGTGAAACATAAAGAAAGTAAGACGTGAAGATGAGGATAATGGGCAAGACAGGCAAGAGAAATCCGAAGCTCTCACTTCCTGTGACTGCCGCCAATGGTTATCAGAACAATGACAGAAAAACATAACAGCAGCAGCTACGGCAAAAAGTACAGCAAGAACAAAGCAGTAAGGTGCAGAATTGGCGACTAGATACGATGAGCCAGATGGGTTTATGTGCTTTACTCAATGATGTCTCTCGTGCTGACAGTCACATTGTGCAATGTGTCCTGTCATTATCTGTACATGTCAGATGGTGATACTGAGGTTCAAAGAGATGAGGTAGTGTGACCAAGGTCACATAACTGGGTCAAGTTTTCAGAGAGACTCTGCTTGATGGCATGCAACTGTCTGCTTGAGTGTCTTAGTCAAGGTCAACTGTATGCCAGTGACTCCATGGTCAGTTTGATTGCTTCTATTCAGAATATATCACACAGTAGTTGTTTAATCAGTGCCTAATGAGTTTTTGAGGTTCATCTCTGGAGACAAAAATTATGGCTCGTGTACTTTAAAGAACTTGGAAGAGTCCAATACAGAGCCTTGGGCAAGTTCAAAGTTCTTTATGCCTTGTGAATTATAGAGGGTTTAATAAGCAAAAAAAGTGGCACCAAAACCATTCTAAGCTCTGAGTAATCCCCGCCCCGCACTGTGATGGTTCACTTTGTCCCTCGGTCTGTGTAGCAGGTGAATTAGCTATAAGTCACAGGTGTCTTGGACACGTATCATACTTGCTGTCTGTCAATGGACTCCACGTGGATTCATTTTCAAAGACAATTCTTTGAGGAAGACGTCAACAATTTATTTAAATGTCCCTTCCAATATTTCCTTAAATTTGTAGTTATTTCAAAAGCAGGAAAAGGCACACTTGACAGAGAAAATGCAAAACAGTGGTTTTTAATGTGAACTTTGATCATGACATGAATGTAGGGATTATTAGACACTAGTGGTGGATCACAGGGAGAGTGCGCTGTAGGTTATGGGGAGCGAGAAGCCTTGTCTCCGGTGAGTCACCATGCTACAGTTTCTGTAACTGAGAACTCACATTTATAGAGTCCACAGTCAGCTCCAGGCTTGGGATAGCTATCTGGATTCTACAAAGACCTATAGTAACTGTAGTATACAGTCATGGTCAGCAAGATGGCTAGAGCTCAACACAGTTAATTGACTTACTCAGTGCCATATAGTATGGAGCTCATATTTGATGCAAGAAGTTTTGTCTCAAAGCCGTTTTCAGTCATTGTTCCAAACCGCCTCTGGTAAGGTATCATGAATGTAGGGAGGCTGCTACATATGAACATCAAATGAGAACTACTGGACCAGAAGAGCTGCAAATTAAGAGTGAACAAGCAAGGGTTAAACCTTAGTTCAAAAGTCTAGAAGGCCTGCTGTGATGGGGAGCTTCAGACAAGGCCCTAGGACCAGTGCTTCCTGGTGTTCATCCTGTGTAAGGTTCCAGGCATGATGGCTGGATTTGATTGTCAACTTGAAACAAGCTAGAGTCACCTGGGAAGAGAGCTCAATGGAGAATGATAGGGACTGTATTAGTTTGTGGGCACAGTGTGAGTGGTTTCCTTAATTGGGCTGAGGAGAGAAAACCCGCCCTGAACATGAGCAGCGTGTTTCCTGGGCTTGTTCTTGAAGTCTAGGAGTGGAGAGGATGAGCTGTGTACCAGTGGCTGCCAGCCATCTCTCTTCTGCTGCTCTTGGCTGTGGATGTGGCTAGCTGCTTCCCATTCCTGCCGTCTATGACTCCTCTATGATGGACTGCAACCTGAATGGAGCTAAAATAAATCCCTCCTCCCCTAAGTCATGTGTGTCAGTGTGATTTGTCACAGCTGAAAGGAAAACCAAAGAGCCACTGCTAGAGTTGGGCCTGCACTTAATGGCTGCTCTTGCCTGTGTGGAACACAATGGAAGTGAGACTGTGTCACTTCTGAGACAGGTTATGAAGGCAGCGCTGCTCTGCTCCAGACTCCACTGTTGTCCAACTTGGATGACACTAACGCCATTCTAGAAAAAGCTCTTTACAGGGGCCATCTGGGACTCAATAACAAGACCTTAGCTCAAGAAAACGTTTTTTTAAAAAAATAAAAAAGAAGAAAGGGGAGGGAGGAAGGGAAGGAGGGAGGAGAGAAGGGAGGGAAAAGGGACGGAACAAAGGAAGGAAGAAAGCAAGAAAGCAACCAAGGAGCAAGCAGGCAAGCAAACAAAGAAACAAACCTGCTTGTTGTGGAGAAACCCATGCCAACACCACATAAACAGCTGAACTTCTCTCATCTAGAAGCAAGATGTCTGATGCTGGGCAAAGAGGTTCTGGAAGCAAAGTTAACATGCCTCAGGGAGGGCATGCTGTGCGGTTTGCAGCAAATGCGTTTCTGACTTGCCTAAACACTTTGGCTCCCTTGCTACACTGGAGATGATAGATCGATTTGCCTAGAAAATCTAGTTCCTGGGAGAGGCCTAACAGTTCTTTCTAACTCTGATCTTCCCCAATCATGTTTCAGCAGTCCCATTTGGAGATCAGTGGACTGGTGGAGCGGGCATGTTGGAGTCTACAAAGGCGAGACTAGAATGTGTTCGGGCTGGTGAGGACCTCAGTGTGTTTCTTTACACACTGACTTGCCAGGCAAGTACTAGAGGAAGAGCATCTGAGCCTGCCTTCTGGATTACACACACACACACACACACACACACACACACACACACACGGGGGGGGGGGGGGGCCGTTGGAAGGTACCCATGAGTACGTGCACACAGACATACAAAATTAACGTGGACCCAAAACTAGTAGCCACCAAAGGCTTTTGAGCAAAGCACCATGACAATAGGTTCTGTAAAACAAGAGTTTAATTTTAAGATCACAAAGTCCAATAAAAAAAAAAAAAAAGATTTGGGAACTGAGGAGATGGGTCGGTGAGTAAGAGCACTTACTATACAAGCATGAGGACCCGTGTTCACATCCCCAGCACCTGCATAAAAAAGCCAGGCACCAGCCTATAACCGAAGCATCGTGGGGAGCAGAGATGCAGACAGCGCTGTGGCCTGGGGACAACAGCCTAGATCCTGGTTCAAAGAGAGATCGTGTCTCAAGGGAATAAGGCAAGCAGTGCTAGAGCAGATGCCCACCCGCCTCCTAGAGACTCTACATGTGTGCGCCCACCTCTGCACAGGCATGCACGTGAACCACACGTGTGCCCATAGAAAATATAAGAAAATGCAACTGCTTTCATAGGAGTTGATTACGCCAATTGACTAAAACAAAATAATCCAGTGTAGTACAGAACAAAGAGAATAAAAGAAGAGAAATAGCCACCTCGGAAACAGATTTGAAGCCTGAAACAAACAGCTTAGACTCTGCCCCCGCGGAACGCCCTGCGGACTGCATTTGTAGGGCTACTTGCATTTCTTTATCATTCTTGGCATGCAGTATTAATCTCCTTCAAGTAATTAATTACCTTTATATTACTTTCAAAGTTGTAGGATTTTCTCCGGGGGAGAGCTCCACAGCACACTTCAGGATCGATCGATCGATCGATGGTTATTTATGTAGCCGGAAGGTCCAGCCTTGCTTCACGGTGACTGAAGCCTCATGCAAACACGCGTTGTAGTACCGGTTTCAAACATATATTTTGTGTGTTTAATTGGAAGGCTGACACTTACCTGAGTGCTAGTTTAGAAATGAAGCAGATTTCTTAATTAAGTCAAGCTTGAGATTCATTGCCGCCTTAATAGAAAACATTACAATGCGAAGAAAGGAAAGGACAACCAATTTAGTCCTCCTCCTTGGGTTAGGCTTTGCTTGGGTATGTGTCTTTATATAAGAGGATTAATCTCCAATGCAAATAGAGTTTGAATTTTTAAGGTTGAGAAATGTGATTATCTTAAAATTTATGCATATATTTTCTTTCTTCTCCCTCTCCCCTTGTTGTCTCTTCTATATTAGAATATTGGCTAAGTACGAGACATAAGGAGATCCCACCCATCACTATGGAAATGAAGCCTCCCTTTGTGTGGCACCCTGGACGCAGGTGATGATGATGATGACGGGCTCTATAGTCTGCAGCCGGCCCAATTACTTTTCACTCCAGTTGTGATGTTCGCACGCTGTGTGCCTGCGGACAATCTTAGCTCTGACCACATCGGGTGTCTATATTAAAAAAAAAACCAAACATATAGATAAGACATGAGAAGAAAGCGCCTTGCCTCATAAGAGGCAATGTAACAAGGACCCTGTCTTTATACCGCAGATCTCAGCCTCAATGGAGCATGGCCACTAAGTATGCAACTGGTGGTGGTCTTGCTGAGACACTTGGTTGCTCATCAGATCACTTATAGGGTCCTTGTCTAATCTCCTCTATGCTCATGAGTGACAACAAGTCCTCAGTTGCCAACTGTCTTAGTCAGGGTTTTACTGCTGTGAACAGACACCAGGACCAAGGCAACTCTTATAAGGACAACATTTAACTGTGACTGGCTTACAGGTTCAGAGGTTCAGTCCATTATCATAAAGGTGGAAACATGGCAGCATTGAGGCAGGCATGGTGCAGGAGGAGCTGAGAGTTCTACATCTTCATCTGAAGGCTGCTAGCAGAATTCTGACTTCCAGGCAGTTAGGGTAAGGGTCTTAAGCTCACACCCACAGTGACTCACCTATTCCAATAAGGCCACACCTTCTAATAGTGCCCCTCCCTGGGCTGAGTGTATACAAACCATCACACCAAGCAACCCGATCTTGCTTATTGGCAACAGAACACGGGGATTTAGGTCTTCCACACATACTTGAGTTCCCATCTGCACTGATACAGGACTTGCCATAATTTTTCTTGGCTGATGCAGAAACTGCTCTTTCATCCACAATGGAGTGTTGACTTCACTGTTGTTAGACACAATGAGAAGATGTGACAGGAGAAGAGTGGCAGCTTGTCCCCTCTTTAAGTACTGTTTGAGAATAGAGGGCCCTAGACCATTCTTCCCATACCTGGTCACACAAGCCATTTTCTCATGTCATGGACTTTGACCATCCATAGTGACATATGCTGTACTACTCTATCCTCTCCCTCTGCCATGAACCCTGCCTCATCTCCCAGACAATTTGACTTCTATTTTCATTTCACTGTGGATGTGACAATACCTGCATTTATAACATCTAGGATTCATAAATAAAAGAAAACATGCAATGTTAGACTTTTAGAGATTGACTTGATTCACTTAATGTGATGGCCACCAGTTGCATCCATTTTCCTGAAAATTATATATAATATTGCTTTGCTTGATAGCTGAAATAATTTCATTATATATAATGTCATCATGTATATAAATGAGTTTCTTTTTCCAGTCTTCCCTGCCGGATACCCTACGTTGATTCCGTAAGTTAGCTGTTGTGAATAGTGCTAACATTGTCTCCGTGAAATGCATGAAATGCTGGCTTGTTTATTTTGTTATCTTATGTATGACACCAGCTGGTTCAGTGGCCTCCAAAGGAAGAATGGGGGTCTTGTCTTACTTCCTCTGCTGTTTACCTAGCTAACTGGTGGTGTGACCCTTGGAGAGTGGGGTCTAAAAATGAGGCAGACTGAAGTGTCATGTAACAGTCAGCTTTATTCAGAGCATCAGGCAATTTATGTTCTGAGGGTTAAGGAGAGTCACGTGAATAAAGTGTACAATCCCAAGGACAAGGTTCACATGGCAAAAACTACATTTTTTCATAGAGGTGTACAGACAAACAACAATTACCAGCTGTGATAAACACCCTGAAGTGAGCTCGCTCCTATATGCTACACCTAGGAGGCTCAAGTAAGCGCAGTCCAAGAACAATTCCATGTTTTGGAAGAAGTTGCTGTCACAAGATTCTTGTCTTATTTTCTTGGCATTTTTCTCACAAGTAGTCAAAATTCTCCTCAGAGAACTCTGTTCTTGGACTGTGTTCTGACACTCTTCAACTGCTCCAAGTGTAAATATGCAACAAGTCTGGGGGCTGGAAAACGCCCAGGTTCACAATAGTGGAAACATTTTTTCATGGGAAGTGCTTAGTAGCTTGTCTCAAGCAAAGCAAAGAAAAGTTTAGACTGACATGCATATGAAGACACAGCCCTTCAAGGTGGCAAACATTGGGTAGCAGGTACATGAGGTAGATGGTCACGTTGCAAATGTGTATCTGTACCTACATTTTACTTTAGAATAATAGCAGGTCCCCAAGTACAGAGATTTAAAACAGCACCTGCTAGAGAAATGTGCATCAAAGTCCAGCATCCCCAAGAAAGAACAGAGGGAGATTTATTTGAAATTACATTTTCCTTGAGCTTGGAGCCCCTCATCAAGATAAACAAGATTGCAGTCCCAAGTAATAAATGTAATCTAAAGAAATCAAGGTGCTTTTCTTTCCCATCTGAAGCCGTACCTGAGTTGGCTTCTTTGTCTCTTTATGACAGACATGCTAATGTGAACAGAGACTGGATGTAATTCGCACAAAAGCCAGGCTTTCTTCATAATCGTGTAAGCATGGGGATTGCTTTTATTTTATTAGCTGAGGTGTATGAAGTACAATATTGGCACAGGCTTTGCTGTGGTTTGGAAATAATGAGACATGGGGAAAAGGAGAAATGCCTTGGGTGGTGTTGTGTGTTTAGAGGTCCAACTAGGAATCTTGGGTTCTGTGTTTACCTGCTTTCCTTACTCTACTTCTATGCACAGGATCAAATGCACATAAAACAGAAAATAATGCAGTTCATGCCAGAAACCATAAAGCACTAATGCTTGCCAATTTTATACGTTAGAATTGCTATGTGGTTTTAGAAAGGACATGAATGCAGCAAGGAACCCCATGCAAGAGAGAAAGTGGAAAAGTCATCAAGAATCTAGGGCGGTGGTTCTTAGCGTTCCTGACACTGCAACCCTTTAATATAGCTCCTCGTGTTGTGGCGACCCCCAACCATGAAACTATTTTCATTGATACTTCATAACTGTAATTTTGCTACTGTTATGAATCATAATTTTCCTTGAGCATGGAGCCCATCATCCACTGATAAACAAGGTTGCAGCCCCAAATAAAAAACACAATCTAAGGAAAACAAGGCGTTTTCCTTCCTATTGAAGCCGTACCTTCCAAGACACCTGATAGGCTACCTCTACGGAAGAGTCATTTGAGCACAAAGGCGTCGGGACCCACAGGGTGAGAACTATTGGTCTAAGGGACAGTACCGCTGAGGAAAGTGGCAGGGGTCAAAGGAGAGCCAATTAAGGATGAGGCGGGTGGGTTTTGATCTTGGTACAATGGAAGAGCAAAAACAGGTGTCTGCTTTGCCTTCACAGACCACACGTCATACGGACGGCATGGTATGTGTAAGGAAGAATAGAAAACCCTTGGGAAAACACAACCCTACATATGTCCAAACACACTGAATTCCTGAGCTCAAATAGCTTACCCCCCAAAAAAAGCTAGAACATAAATGAAAGGAGCTTATTAAAAGAAAGAACTTGGAATGTAACAACAACAGCAACCAAAAGCTTACCTTGCCGTTGACTGTAAGAAACAGCCCAAATGAAGAGGTAGAGACGAGGCAAAGCCACCAGCCAGTGAGCCATGGAGCCTGCCAGGCATCACCTCGGTGTGTGCAAAGTTCCAGCTACCAAGCTAATAGCGGCCACAGCAGAGCAGGACTGTCCCTATAGCCATATCACAGAGCAAGGAATAGGAACGGGACCCAAGTGAAGGTTAGCAAGTCTCTCAAAGCCACAAAGTTCACTCAGTGGTTGATCCAGAGTTCTGCCTCAAGGAGCAAAAAGACAGACACAGTGAGAATATAGAGACTCAAATGAGAGAAAGGCAGGTTGCAATACAATACTGTCATCAGTGGTCCCTGCTCTGTTTGACTGGCGCTGCAATATTGGACAGGAAATTGTACACTGTTCCCAGAAAGCAAAGATAATGAAGAATTTAAGAAGCATGGGGCAAAAGAAGAAAATAAATTCTTATAATAAAAATGTCAGGAAAATTAAGATTCTATACATAAGTATAATGAAAAGAGCTAAGACCAATAGTAAAGACAGATAGGCAAAGGTTCATGCATGTTGGTACCATGAAATCCGGTGTATAAACTAGCCCAGGGTCCTTGGTGATAGCAGGTACCACGTGTGATCCTCCCATAAATAAATAGGACCACATGGAAGAAGTGAATGGTCACCTGGCAGTTCCAGTTGATTTAGAAAACATTTCCAAAATTTAGTATGTTTTATTATTTATGAAAATGTATGAAGCTAGAGAGATAGCACAGTGCTTAAGACACACACTCTTCTCACAGAGGAGCCCCGTTCAGTTCCCAGCATTTACCTGGTAGCTCACAAACACATGTAACTCAAGGTCTGGGAAACGTAATAGCCTTTTCCGGCTTCTGTGTAATAAGATGATGTACATATAAGCATATGTGTGCATATATATATACATATGTATATGTGTGTGTGTGTGTGTGTGCGCGCGCGCGCGCGTGCGTATATCATGTATGAATGTACACACATGCACATCAAGAAATTTTTCACGTGAAAAAGTTCAATTAAGTACAGAAGGCAAAAAAAAACCTTTTGATCTTAATATATCAAATAATTTCACCTAAAAATAAGTAGAAAATTGAAACACTCATGTGTTTTTAACCCAGCAGAAACACTTCTCTAGTGATAAGGCTAGCTACAATGATGTTGACGGGAGTCGATGGAACATGACAAGCCCTGCCATCCACAGCCAAGACAGACCATGGAGGCAGATTCCTAAAGCCAGAGCGTTCTATCTGCTTACTTCCTATAGGAACAATAATTGATTAAGGTAGAGATCATGTGACTCTGTAAAAATAAAAGACTAATTAAGCAAATTATGTGGTGTTTATATAGTCCATTATTCTAAATAGAGTCACACCTTACAGATTATACCCTTCATATGGTTAAAGAAAACATACAAAATTCATTGTATAACATGTCTTTAAAAATATGTATGTAGGGTGTCCTAGTTCTGGTTACCAGTGCTGTGATGAAACATGACCAAAAGCAAGTTGAATAGAAAATGACTTACTTCACTCACAGTTCCATACAACAGTTCATCAGGGACTGGTGCAGGGCAGGAACCTGGAGGCAGGAGCTGATGCAGAGGCCATGGAAGAGTGCTGCTGACTGACTTACTCCTCAAGGCTTGCTCAGCTTGCTTTCTTATAGAACCCAAGACCACCAACCCAGGGATGGCCCCTACCAATAGTGGGCTGGGCCCTCCTCCATTCATCACTAATTAAGAAAATGCCCCACAGCTGGGCCTTATGGAGGTATTTCCTCAATGGATGCTCCTTCTGCTTCTAATAATTCTAGCTTGTGTCAAACTGACGCAAAAACTAACTAGCACAACTGACCCCTTGCCAACTTGACACACAACACTTTTCAATTAGAACCTTTCTTTTCTTACTCAGCCCAAAGATGGCACATTCATATTAATACCACAGTATAGCTTTAAAAGTCCCACACTCTTTACAAAACTTAAGCACATTGAAGGTTCAGTCTCTATTTAAAAAAAAAAAAATCTCTTCTTAAATCCAAAAATCTCTAAACTGGGCTCTTATAAAATCAAAAATGAGTTGAATACTTTCTTATCAGAAGAGGAAAGAACTAGGAGACAGTCACAATCTGAGCAACGCGAAACCGAACTACGACAGCACAGATTCACTCAAGATTCGGCTCCTCTACAGGCCTTGGGTCACTTCTCAGGCTCTGCCCTCTGCAGCATGCGTAGCACAGCTTGTCTTCTAGGCTCCGACTGGCTTGACTCCACAACTGCTGCTGTTCCTAGTGGTCATCCTATGGCACTGGCATCTCCAAAAATGCCGAGTCCCTTGCTTGAGCTGGACTGCACTTTCATCAATAGCCTCTCCTGAACTCCCTTCTGGGACTCCAGCCCTGCCAGACAGTGCCAAGCCTCAGCTGTTCTCCAAAACCTCTTCATGTGTTTCAAAACAAGGACCGTTTGGGTGGCTCCTACACTACCAAGTTTGGCTGCCAGCATGAGGTACAACCTTGGCCCTGTCTGGACCACAGCTTCTGTGTGCCGACTTTCAAGAAACACTACCCAGACTTTTAGTTCAGTGATTCTGGCCTCTTCTCAATCTCCACTAATTTCTTAGCTCCAGCTGACCAGCATCAATTGTCCCAATAACGCAAATATTTTACTCGACTAGTTCTGGTCTCTTGTTAGTCACAGCCAATTCTTTACCCCCAGCTAATCAGAACCACAGATTCTCAATTCAAAATATGCAATGCTCCTGAAAGAGTCTGTTAAGTGACTCTCAGACTTCCTCTCAGAACTTCCTAAGCCAGGCCTCTTCCATCATGAACATTCTCAACACTCTTCCAGGATCCCGTAGAAGAGCTCACCAAGCTTTGAACACACATTGGTAGTTCAAAGTCCAAAAGCCTTCCCATAATCCTCAAAGCAACATGGTCAGGTCTGTCACAGCAATGTCCCACAATCCTGGCACCAATTTCTGTCTTAGTTGAGGTTGCTCTGAGGAAAAAGGCATGGCCAAAGCAACTCAGGGAGGAAAGGTTTATTTCACTCAAGCTTCCATATAACCATTCTTCGTCAAAAGCAGGTAGGGAAGGGCCTGAAGCAGGGCAAGAACCTGGAGGCAGGAGTTGTCACAGAGCCTACGGAGGAACGCAGCTCACTGCCTTGCTCCTCATGGCTTGCTCAGCCTGCTTTCCTATAGACCCCGGGACAACCAGCCCAGGACAGCACCACTCACAACGGCTGGACCCTCCCTTATCCATCACTAATTAAGAAAATGGCCTACCTACCGCTGGGTCTTATGGAGGTGTGTCCTCAACTGAGGCTCCCTCAGTTCCGATAACTCTAGCTGGCCAGCACATGGGACCGGAGAGATGGCTCAGTGGTTAAGAATATCTACTGTTCTTCTCCACTCCAGAACCCACTCCATTCCTAGCACCCACTTTAGGTAGTCTACAACTATTATAATTCTAGCTCCAGGATTCCCGATGGTCTTTTGTGGACTCCATGAGTACTTTGACACTCATGTGCACAAACCCACACACAAACACATGCATGTGCCCATGATATACAATAAGTAAATGCATATGTGCATTTATGTACATAAATTATACATTACCTAAAGACTTAGATACATAAAAAGGACTGAATGAACAGGAATACATATATGAATTTTATTACTACTGATGTCTTTATGGGTGTGTGTTATGCGTACAAATCTTATAGCTGAAAAAATGAGTTAAATACAATATATTTTGCAACCCCTTGAGTATACATCACCTACGCTTTCCATTTTCTATATTGTTTCTCTGCAAAATCTTTGACACTATTCTCATAAGTAGAAGGTAGGCTGTCATATAATTAACGTTAGTCTCCTTCCCCTCTCAAAAACTTTCTCAAGCTCACTGCTTGCCAATTTTTCTGGAATGGCAAAATGCAAATTATAGTGTAGTAAATAAGGGGTGAGTGTGCCCAGCAGGAGTCATTGAAGTACAACAGATTGCATACCTCTATAATTGCCCCCAAGACACTCGTCATTCTACAAAAACCAAAATACAACAACTCTATGTTTTATTTTTATTCCAATAAGAAAAAATAAAGAATGCTTTCTGCCAAATTCAAAAAGTTAATTGTGATGCTGTAACTGTGGGATTTCCTTTCTGCTAAAGGACTTACTGCCTTTTGTGTTCTTCAAACTTAAAACAACATGTTGACAGCAGAAGCAGTACTTAGATTCTTCCAGGGTCAGAATCCCAGGTGGCATAATTTTTAAAAAGTAACAATCAATAGCAATTCAGCATTCATTATATTTATTTTAAAAACTACAATGATTAGATTCAACATTTGCACATACTTTTCAAAAACACGCTCATGCATAAAATTACATTTTGAGCAATTTTAATTACACGTTTCATTCTTTTTAATCATAATCATCAAGGTGTCTTCCTCGGCTCCATAAATTACCACGTGAACAGTGACAATTCAGAACCACATCGAAAGGACGCAGGAGAGGATTTCTAATCCAAAGAAAGAGCCTCCATAGGGCCCATGAAGATGGGTGCTTTCCAGAAGCGGTGAATGACGGGAAGTGTCCCAAGGTCTAAGACAGGATTTACATGAAAACAGAGAAAAGAGAACATAGGCCTGGACCAGAGGATGAGCGATGTACTCTGTTCTTACATAGTAAAATGAGGGTTTTGCTTGAGCCATCTGGTTTGGTAAGAAAAAAAAATGATTTAATATACAAGTTTGAAGACTATGACTAAGTATTTCCAACAACATTCAATCAGTTCAATAGGTAAAGAAGATAATAGTGTTTTACAAGACACCATGACCAAGGCAACTCTTCTAAGGGCATTTAATTGGGGCTGGCTTACAGGTTCAGAGGTTCAGTCCGTTATCATCAAGGTGGGTAGCATCCAAGCAGTCGTGGTGTAGAAGGAGCTGAGAGTTCTACATCTTCATCTAAAGGCTTCCAGGCAGCCAGTTTGAGGGTTTTAAAGTCCACACACATATAGTGACACATCTATTCCAACAGAGCCACACCTTCTAATAGTGCCACGCCCTGGGCCAAGCATATAGAAACCATCACACCCAGCAAAGGCTGTTTTAATGGAAATAGAACAGTTTACAAATAGATCTTCCCTAAAGGGATATTTGTTTAAGAACCATCCATTCATGGGGCAAAGCAAACTAGCAGATGCTGAAGGCAGTCAACTAAGACATCCTTCCAGACACTGGCTGACGCTATAATACACATCACAATTACCAAGAAGGTTCCTCCAAATACAATGGCTTGGGTCTGGTCTCCAGAATGCTAGGTCCATTAAGCCCTGGGACAAAAAACTTAACTAAGTGCTTTCCAAGAAAAATGTGTAGGCATGGTCGACCTCTAAATATAGAAACAAAACATGCAAATGAGTCATGAGGAAATCAGCGTGTTTGTTTGACTGGAAGGCAGAGGTCTAGAAAGCACCTTACACACGGCGAGCCCCTGCCCTTCATTCTGCCCCACTCCCCACCCAGGCTCTGAGACTCAGGAGCACAGTCTGGGAATAAAGTCTTTAAGGCCACCTGTTACTTTTCTTATGTTTATTCCTAGAGTGAAACCTCAAGTTCAAAACGAAACCAAACCCCTGAGTTATCCAGACGTATGTGGATTGTATAGTAGCTTAGCTTTGTAAGTTGTGTCAGTTGTCAGGGTTACATACTTGGGGGTGGGGGTGGGGGTGAAACTTATCTTTTTAGAGGCCCACAAAGCTATGGTTTTTGGGTGTCAACTGTAGCTTTTATTCTTATCTTTTTTCTCTATTTTCAGTACTTTGTGGGTTCTTCTTCTAACTGTGTCCTAACAATGCCTTCTCTGGCTCATGCCAGCTTCTGCTGGCTCCACTGTCACCAACTGTCTTTTCTCCTCCTACTTTCTGACCCTACTCTTCTATCTCCTAGATTCTAGTCCTACCTACCCTGCAATTCCACGCGAATGCTCTCAGCCTCTGCTGGCTTTTTTATATCCTCCCCTGTTCCCAGAACTCTAAGAGGCAACTGACACTGAAGGGCCTAGCATCAAACAGTTCTAAGAGCTGAGCATTCCCAAAAAGTCAACTAGCACTGGGGACCCTTTAAAGGGACAGCCACACAGCACGAATCACACTGCATGCCCCTGATAATGTTGCTGGCATTCTTCCTCCAATGCTTCCCCCCCCCCCCCACACACACACACACGACACCTAATCTAAGGAACTTCATGAATATTTGGTAAATAAATAAAATGGAATTCTATACCAAAAACCCTCTCCTTGATTTCCTGGCCACTTTCATCAGCTGGAGGTGGTAATACACTTGTAATCCTGACACTTAGGAGGTTGAGGCAGGAGTATTCAAAGTTCTAGGCCAGCCAAGGGTACATAAAAACACCTATTGAAAGCAAAACAGAAGGAAGGAGGGAGGGAGAAATGGAAAGAGAAGGTTGAGAGATGGGAGGGAGAGGATGAAGGAGAGAGGGGGCAGAAGGGGAAAGGATAGAGGGAGGGGCAGGGAGAGAGGAGGGGGAATAAAAGAAGGAAGACAACCAGATAAAAAGTATTTTATTTTCATTTAACATTCTCAATAATATTTTTAAACTAATGGCCTGGGGGATAGTTTTAGCTTGTTCTTAATGATCTCAAACTATCCTGATTTTTTTCTCTCAAAATTAATGCAGAACTTGTCACTGTGATGTTATTTTGTTCTGCCCACTGAACATCTTTCCTCCCAAATTTCAGGCTTTCCCAGTTTACAAGCAGCAGCCTGTGATGTCCACGTGTGGTCTGGAGTAATCACTAATTCACCTGGGGTGTGTGTGGGGGGTGGGTGGCACCATGAGTTTGTCAGTGGATTCTAATGAGCAGAGAGCTCAGCTGTTTCTGTCTCTGGGATCATGTGGGATGCTCAGTGTGAGCTAGCCATGGAAGGAAAGGCAGCATGGGCAACGATGAGGCAGACAAAGCCAGTTATCCTTTACTTATCAGACATGACAAATGATCCCAGGGTGAGCGATGTCGACTGTCAGACTTTTAGCAGTTTGACAGCAAATGCCCAGATCTGCAGTATGATAATTATCCATCAGTGTGGAACACAACCTGGGGCCCTAGAAACACATCATCATTTGTAGATTATAGTAGACATCAGAAATTCATGGGTGTGAGCTGATGGTGCGTAGTAAAGCCTACATGCTCTCTTGTATGAGAGGCGTGTCAGGGGTTCAGATGCAAAGGCAGAGTCCAGAGGGTTCTCAAGCAGCCAGAGAGAGGCAGGGTGGGCCTCTTGCTGGATTCCCTTACTAAGAGTAGAACGGGAAACATACATTCATTGCTGGTGGAAATGCAAACTTGTGTGGCCACTATGGGAATCAATGCAGCAGTTCCTCAGGAAGATGGGAATAAGTCTACTCCAAGATCCAGCTCTACACTCTTGGGCATATACTCAAAGGATGTTCCATCTACTGTGGAGACCCTTGCTCAAACACGTTCATTGCTATTCTATTCATAGTTGCCAGAAATTGGAAACAACCTAGCTGTCTCTCAGTAGAAGAATGGAAAGAAAATGTGGTACATTTACACAATGGAGTATTACTCAGCCATTTATAAAAACATAAAATCATAAAATTTGCAGATAAATTGATGGAACTAGAAAAAAAATCGTGAGGTGGTAACACAGATCCAGAAAGACAAATATGGTGTTTATTCACTTACATGCATATCTGAGCTGGTAAGTGAATGATAACCAAGCTACCATCCATAGCACCACAGGTTACATATAGAATCAGGGAGTACAGATAGATCTCATTAGGAAAGGGAAATAGGAAAGATGCTCACCAAGCATGAACAAGACTCTCTGGCTCAACAGGACTGATGCACACTTGAGCTCAGAGACTGAGGCAGTGTGCACACGACCTGCACACGTCTGCACCAGGTCCTCTGTATTCGTGTTATGTCTTCCACGTTAGTGAGTTTAAGGACTCCCTGAGGGTGCAAATGAGCAGGTCTCTGATTGTCTTAGAGGTACATACTTTGGGGGGTCAAAAGAATAGAGTCCTCATGAGCAGGTATGTGGCATAGCTGACTACATAGAAGACACTTCAAAAGTTCCTTCACTGAGGGTACAAAACAGAAAAAACCATGTGAAGAAGAAAACAGGCCCAGCAGACATCCCCTTCTGTAACTGAATTTGAGCTTTCCAGCCTCCCTCCGGTATCATGAGAAATAAATGTCCTAGTTCACTGGACTCCGTTAGAATAGGTCAGAGGGACTAAGGAGTCAGGGCAGGGACTTAAATATCTTCCTGTGAGCATTTCCCACAGTATTCTGTAACAGACACAGTGTAGACATAGCATCTGTTCAAGAGCTGCCAAGACAGAGAAGGACCGCTAGCATTGAACAAGAGGAGGGCTTTCCCGTCCCCACCTGTGTAGACAAGTGACCATAACTTGTCCCCAACAGTGGGGGATGACAGCTAACACCAAGGACAAAGACTCTCCCCCTTCCTCAAGACCCTGCCATTCTGTAGTCTAAACTTTTCAATACAATACAAGAAAAGTTAGGCATATCCAAATGTCCTGTGTAAATGCTGTGCCGAGGTGAAATGGAGGATGAAATCTTTTAAGTAAGTGGAATAAGAAAAGATGTGCCTCTGCACTCGTGAACTTGTTTCCCCTGCCAGACCCCAGTGCACATGGGTGTACAGATGGCTATCCTGGTATTTACCTTCTTAAAACTTGGTCACGGAAGCAGGAAATTAGAAGGCACTTGCAAAGTCCAGAGGCCATCATCCCTGTCTGAAGCAGAACCCATGGTTGCTGCAGCCATGCAGGAGCAGGTTGGAGCCACCTTCAGAGACCATGAGATCCCTAGCCTTTCCTAGTGAGAGTTGCTCATTCTCTGAGCAGTTTTTCTGGGAGCATCAGGGCCAAATGGCTATCCCACATCCCTCTTTTCTCAACACCTCAAGAAACCCCATCTTAAAAAAAAAAAAAAAAAAAAAAAAAAAACCTTCACATTGTCCCGTGTGATCTCTTTTCCTGCAGGTGGACCGGTTTCTTCTTGCCTTCTGATGCCCTTTACTCTTACACAGAATATAAGATCCTGTGTAAGGCCAGAAGGATGGATTTGCACATAAAGGCACCTGCCATCAAACCTGATGACCTGCATTCAACCTTCAGGACCCAAGCTATAAAGAAGGAGAACCGACTCCTGTAAACTGTCCTCTGATCTACACACCAGCCCTGGAGCGTGCATGGGCCCAGGGACACATGTGCACACACACATACCCCAGATGCACCAAATAAATGAATAGATAAATATCCCTTGTTAAAAGGATCCTTTATACCCTGCTCAATGTCTGTCCCTTTGGCCTCATTCTTCACCGTCCCTGTCACACTTGTCTTTAAGGTCCCAGTAACTCTAGAAGACAATCCCTGGAGACAGACCACCTCAGAAGTCTACATCCCTTAATGGGGATCACTCTGTTGGAACATCCCAGCCCTGCTTGGTTTACTTGAACCAAAGCTCCTGTTTGGTTGTAAGGTGAGCCTTCTCAATAAGCCGTACTCAGTTTCCCTAATGAGCACCCTCCCTCAAACATCCCTAACTTTTTACAAAGCTTGAACCCCTCCATACATGGGCTTTTTCTTTACCCTGTGCTTAGGTCTACATGTATGCCCAAATGCAAAACTTCAGTTTCTCTGCCTCTGTTACTGGAAGGCAAGTTCTCTGATGACAGAGAAAGAACCGCCATACTTGGTTCTCAGTGCAGAGAAAGCCCTCTGCAAGCATAAGAAATAACTCGTGTTTATTTCTCTACAATAGTGTTGCATGCAATCATGTTTATGTCTGCACATGGAGGCCAGAGGTCAACATCAAGTGTCTTTCCTCAACCCCTCCACCCCCATTACACACACACGCACGCACACACACATAT
>JADRCD010154125.1:0-16128 GCA_019843815.1 Montemys delectorum | reverse complement strand
AAAAAAAAAAAAGAAGTTGAGTCCTCTCTGAAAGACACATGCTAAGTGGTTCCTCCTACTTACGGTGCCTAGACTTTATACAGATACATAAATCCACGTATGTAGACCTGAAAGAATTATCATCAAAACTGCTCATCAGATCAAGGAAACTAACCGAGTGGGAAGGGGAGAAAAAGAGAAAGGGAGTATTCATAGAAGAGAAATATGCTCAAAGTACACTGTATACTTCTAAAAGAAAAGCCATATGTAACAGTACTATGTACAATGAATATACACTGTTTTTTTTTCTTTTTTTTTTTAGGAATGCTAGAGGATGGTAAGAAGGGATAACAAGTATGTAGAGAGACTCTCCTGTGTACCCTGGGAAAGCACCACCCGTCAATAAAAAAGCCTGTGGCCAATGAGCTGAGGCAGGAAATAGGAGGTGAGAGTTCTGGCAGAGAGAAAGGGGGCCAGGGGATTCTGAGAAAGGGTCAAGCATGGAAGATTCCCCAGGACACAGAGAGGAAGAAGGTCGCATGAAACAGAGGACCAGGTAGCAGCCACATGACAGGACTTAGATTAGAATAAAATGGGAAAATTAAATTATGAGCTAGTTGGGAAACAGGCCCAAGCTTATGGCCTAACCATTTATTCATATATAAGAATTCTCAGAGTCATTATTTCTGGGAACAAAGAGGCAGGGTGGTAAAGCCAACAGTTACACAAGTAAGAGCAACTGGCTTCCAAACCTGACAACCTGTAATCCGTGCAATCGTCTCTCCAGCAAGAACGCACGCGGACACCAGGATCCTTCTGCAGCAAGCATTTATTGCATTTTCAAGAGGAAGACCCCAAACCCCAAAAAGGCACTGCTTATATATACCCTGGAGCGGCATGTTCATTTCTGATTGGCTGTTTGCTCATTACCTCATGTGACGCCCTGGGATAGGCTGTGACTTGGCGCGCTCTGGCCCTTAGCACATGTGCAGACTACTTGTATACAGGGAGAAGACACCGGATGCTGGTGCCATCTTGTAATGGCGATAGCCAGCTCGGGTGCGGCTCTCTACATCTCCCCCTTTTTGTTTTAAAAGACAGGCTCTGGCCAATGCCCCATGTCTTAGGCTAGCCGATGTGCTGTCCATTACCAGCACCAAGAGATCGGTGGGATCCTTTGGATCACTACTCATTGGTGTGCTCCTGGCTTATGACATCAGCCTAATCCCGTCGTAGGGGCCAAAGGCAGCGGGCCTCGAGGACATATGGCAGTTTGACTCACTCTCCCGTGTGCAATGGGATAAGACCCCATGGGGTGTAAGAGCTGAGTCTCGCTGACCACTAGCTTTTAAGTATTTATTTTGTTTTTAGCATGCTGAGCCAAATATCGGGAGAGGCTCCTTGCTCTAGTGCAGCAAATGCTTGGGCAATTACTATCTTGTCACGTTTTTGTTGGGCTCTGAGCTTGCAAACCATCCAGAGAAGAAACACTAAGCCAGCACACAAGGCAACACCAAACAGGCCAATTCCCACCCATCCCTTAAGGAAAGAAAAGGCTGAAGAAATCTAGGAGGTAAATTTCCTTGAGCTAGGGACAGATCTAATATTCTGAAGAGCCAAGATGAGGACAGGAATTTTCTGCTGGGATATCCTCTGGGGAGCCATCTTCTGTGATGAGGATTTTTCATGTCAACCACTCTGGCAGCCAGAACGGGTTGTTTTCTTCCTGTGGGAAAACACAAACAGCTCCCCTGGATCTTATCAAGATAGGATCCGAACCCTTCCATTGGTCAGTCAAGACATCCTTCCACTTGACCATTTCTTTTGGCCTATCAGGCTCTAAAAAATTAAGAGTAAAGAGTGCTATAGAAACGGTTACTCGTGGAACTAAGGGTAGAGCCTCCTCGACTCCCCCTTTTTGTTTTTTTAGCGTGCGATGAGCCCATTCTATGATGCCTTCTACTAGCTGCCAAAGGATATTTATTTGTTCTTACTCAGCTGCATCACGGCAGCTGCTTCCATCCCTTTATAGCAATTGGATTCACCTGCTCAAAGACTTGCAATGGGTAACCAGTCTGTTGATTAGCAAAGCAACCTTGCCCCAAAAGCATATCCCTATCCCAGGCTTGATTCCCAGCTGCATGATTCGCGTCTGCCTGTTCATTAGCAAATTAAAGTGAAAGAGGCTGTAATCCTAAGTACGGACTCAGCCAAGGACTTTATAACCTTAAAATCCAAAAGCTCATGAAAATGCTGACCCTGTGTATCTTGAAAAACTGGATAAACAAGTGACAATTCAGTTCTAACTGTAGGGTTGATAGTAGGCCCCGTATCCAACTCTCCTTTTCTGACTTTACCGAACGCTCCTCTCTTATCTGCTCTAATGCTGCCTGTCCTTCTAAGTCCTCTTTCTTAGAGGGACTAAGCTCATTCCCCTTTTCATCCTGCTTCTCTCCCAGGGAGTCCTTTCCCTTACCTCTCGCTTCCGCGGACTGAGCATCTTTGGAAGGGTCTCTCTTCTTCTTAGGCATGCCTTTCCTTTTTTGAGCTCCTAGTCTCCTATCCCGCTCTGTTTCTGACATGTTGTCTTGTAAGCAAAACGAAACCAAAAGAACAAGACCAAACATACCTCTCAGAGCTTATCTTCGTCCTGCAGTTCTGAATCCTCCCCGTGAACCGGGGGGGGGGGGGGGGGAGTGTCCCCTCGGTGCCAGCAATGGTAAATTCCCGGGTCTCGGCACCATCTGTAATCCGCGCAATTGTCTCGCCAGCAAGAACGCACGCGGACACCAGGATCCTTCTGCAGCAAGCGTTTATTGCATTTTCAAGAGGAAGACCCCAAACCCCAAAAAGGCACTGCTAATATATACCCTGGAGTGGCATGTTCATTTCTGATTGGCTGTTTGCTCATTACCTCATGTGACGCCCCGGGATAGGCTGTGACTTGGTGCACTCTGGCCCTTAGCACATGTGCAGACTACTTGTATACAGGAAGAAGACACCGGATGCCAGCGCCATCTTGTAATGGCAATAGACAGCTCGGGCGTGGCTCTCTACAACAACCTGAGCTTTATTTCTGGGACCCAGATGGCAGGAGGAAATAACTGACTCTCAGGGTTAGGTTAGGGTTATATGTGCCATGGCAACACACATGCACATGCATACACATGTACACATACACACACACACACACACACACACACACACACTCTAAATGAAATTAAAAAAAGAAACCCTAAAAATAGAAATATGTTACACATAAAAGACTTGAATGATACAAAAATACAATCAGAGAATTCAATCCACCTTGACAGTTTAAAAAAGACTTTATTCTAGTAGATGAAATCGGTAAGGAGGATTTACATGAGAGACTCCACAGCAGAGAAAGAAGAGGCAGCAGAGATAAAGAAGACAGAAAAGATAACTGGTGCTCACAAATCAGAGAACACAACAAAGGGATAAGAGCAAAGACAGAACGTAAAGAACACTTTCTAGGTAAAGAAAAGCATTTGCAGACACACAAGGAAACTCCTACAGAAACATTACCCTGGACATGGCCTGACAACGCTTTGAAATTTCAGGGTTCCCTGAGGTGACCTACAAAGGAGATAAATGGTGTTTCCCAGAAAGAGCAAAAAAATTACGCTAGCCCCAGGCTTCTCTTGTTGGCCCACTAAATTACAGGAGATGATTGGTTAAACTCACTTTCCTGCTGTGAGATACAGGGAGAACTGGCAATCCACACTAAGGTTAAATAGAGGCACCGCCTCCTTGTGCACTAGGCAATAGCTCTCTCTACTTTGCTACATTCCCAACCCGGCACTTTATTTTTTTATTTATTTTCTTTAAAGATTATATATGTATATGTGTGTGTGTGTACATTGTAGCTGTCTTCAGACGCACCAGAAGAGGGCATTGGATCCCATTACAGATGGTTGTGAGCCACCATGTGGTTGCTGGGAATTGAACTCAGGACCTTCAGAAGAGCAGTCAGTGCTCTTAACCTCTGAGCCATCTCTCCAGCCCTAACCCGACACTTTAAAAGTACTTTGTTTGCATGAGTATATTTTTAATTGTTCACTAAGTTTTTAAGAGTGAAATTGCCACTCTTTTAGGTCCCTTATTCCCTGCCAAAGGGCATTCCAGAATTAGTGTAGCTGTTTACATTTGCACTAGATAAATTTGATGGCAATTTACCAAACTCTAGCCAACCTCAGATTTTATAATTTTACTATATTTTTATGTTTTTTAGTAACTAGCACATAAACTATTTTACTGCTCACTATATTTTTGACCATTTCTATTTCTTCTTTTGATAATCTTGTGGGGGTTTTTTGTCTAGTATTTTTTTAATTTAGCATTCTTCTGACTGATATAGGAGGTATTTGTGTATTTAGGATATAAATATATGTCATGGCTCTTACAATATTGCTCCTCATTTTCTTTCTTATTTTTTCGTATTATAAATTTTCATATAAAATTTTAGTATTGATATGTCAAAGAATGTGTATATACTTTGACATTTTTTTTTGGATTAGTCGATCAAAATAATAAAAATTGTAGTGGCAATTAAAGTGTAAAAAATGAAACATAACAAGATATTTTCAGACAAGTGACACATCACCCTCCTGTAAGCCACTGCCATGTTAAGGACTCTAAAACCTGAGCCTCTTGGGAATGACAGAGCCTCCCCATTCCTGCCCAACCCAGGGAGAGGCTCAGAGCATGGGAAAGCCTTCCTAGGGGATCTGAGTGTCAGTGTTGGCAGTGTGTGGAGGATGTCACCATAGCTCTCTCACCATGGATGTCTGTGACCGGAAGACAGTCCTCCCTATAGAGATGGCTCCTAATGAAATCAGCTAACCGTGCCTCCTTGTCTACCTGTATATAATACCCTGCTGTATGTAGTAACCCCGAAATATTATAAACACACTCAGCTTCCTGAGTGTGTTTTCTCCATTGTAAAGTCCAGTCCCCCGGAGCCTGGCTTGTGTGTGTGTGTGTGTGGTGTGTGCGTGGTGTGTGCGTGTGTGCGTGTGTGCGTGTGTTGTGTGTATGTGTGTATGTGTGTGTGTGCGTGTGCGTGTGTGTGTGTGTGTGTGTGTGTGTGTATTGTGTTTGTCTTGTCTTCAATCCTTCAACAGTCCAATCTGATCCATCACTGGAGCAGAGCAAAGGTGCAATGGCCAGTCACACTTTCTAAAAACTGCTAGGGAAATGCAATCATTTTCTCCCTAAAAACACTTGCATATGTAATGTTTCCCTTCATACAGAAGTACTACTAGGTCTAGAGCCCATTCATCTAATTATGTCTAAGAAGAGTCAAGACCACATTGTCTTCAAATGTAACTTAAAATGACCAGTAACTTTTTAAAAAAGGTCACCTTGAGCGCTGATGGTGATGAATCCTGGTGGCGATAAGCCACATATGCTGACTCAGGCGTGTGTACCACATGGGCAGCTCAACATGTTCTCATTTTCTGCTTAGCATTTTTTAGATTGACTTAGCTCATTGACTATGAAAAGCACAATTATCCCATGCACTGTGCTTGGGTTGGGTTTTAATGTAACATGCACAATTTTTAGCTTGATTTTAAATTACAAGTGGAGTTTCGTTCCAAGCAAGAGTTATCTGACTTGACTAATGATAAACTTATAGAGAATAATAATAATGCTAGAAATTAGTTTCCTAACATAATCTAGTTGGTTAAGTGTGATTACGGCATGTGCATGTGGCCTGCAAGCTTCAGTGTTTTGTCTCTGCTCTGGGGTTGCATGTCACCACATCTGGCTCTACAAAGATTGCATCTCAATCTTTGTTTAACATAAAAGTATTTCCTCCAGCTTACCTTTTGTCTTTTAGTTCTTTTTGTGATATCTTGAACATATCTATATTCTACATTTAAAAATAGCCAAGTTATCAATCTACATTTTATCACCTTGGTGTCCCTGTAATGGTGAATCTTTGCTGTCAACATGACTGGGTCTGTAATCACCTGTAATCATCCCTGGGGGATGTCTGGAAGGCTGTTTCTGGGGAGTTTTAATTGAGGAGGAGAGACTCAGCCTCCTTATGGGAAGTACCATCCATCTCACTGATTGTGGTCCTCAACCAGATACACAGGAAACAATCCACCCAAGGGGCATCCTTAACACAGATGCCATGTGACCAGCTCCATCAACTCCCTCTGCCACAGCTTCCTGCCACGATGGAGCATGCCCCTTACTAACCGAGCACCAAGTTAAGTACCTCTAAGCTGCTTTAGTCTCAGCCGTGAAAAGGGAAGGAAAGGGCTTGCACTTTATGCTCCCCACTGGGGATCGTGGTGCATGCTTTCTAATGGTTCTGTCTCAAGTTAATAGTCTCGTCCATACAAATGATTGTTCTTCTCTGACCTACTGCATTGAGTCACCTTGCATCCCTTAACTTGTCATATGTTGTTTTAATACAAGACTGGATCATTTTGGAGCGTCACCACGATTATGTAAGTGGTATAGCGGTGGCCTTAGAATACTTAGTCACCAGGGAGTGGCACTATTTGAGGATTAAAAGGGTTAGGATGTGTGGCCTTGCTGGATGAGGTGTCATACTGGGGGCAGGCTTTAAGGTTTCAAAAGGCCATAGCAGGCCCAGTCAAGCTCTCTCTCTCTCTCTCTCTCTCTCTCTCTCTCTCTCTCTCTCTCTCTCTCTCTCTCCCCCCCCCCCCCCCCCGTCTGTCCGTCCATCTGTCTATCTGTCTGCTGATCAGGATATAGCTCTCTGCTACTGCTCCAGCACCTGTAGCATGCCACCATGCCTCCTGCCATGAGGATAAAAGATTATGTCTCTGAAACTATAAACAAGCTCCCAATTAAATCTCTTCTTGTAAGAGTTGCCTTGGGCATGGTGTCCCTTCTCAGAAATAGAGCAGGGACTAAGGCAGGCATTACTCAATAATTTCTGTGCTGTTTGCAGTCCGATTGTAATGGTCATACCGTTAGCTTCTTACACTGTGTGTCATGCATTTCTTCCTCATTCATACTCTAAAATGATTTAGTGGCCTTCATCAGCACTAGTTTGGGACAATGCCTGTCTATGTTGTTTAGGCTCACAAAACTCCAAGGCCAAGTAACCTCTTGCCTCAGCATCTAAGTAATTGGGCCTAGGACTCCTGTAGGTTTGAAGGGTGCACCTAAAACACTCCATCAGCTTCCTCCAAGCTTATCCATGTAGATACGAGTCATCTGCGTAGATTTCCTGAATCCACTTGCTAAATTGTATTTCTTTAAGTCGTTCATTTCATCCAGGGTTTCAGCTGTATTTGTATGAGACTATACAAAACTCTACCATAAATATTATGTATTTATGCTTTTCCCAGCACCAAGACCAGAGCGGGTGGATAGGTTGTCTGGCTGTTTAGGAATCAGGGTTTTTTTTTGTTTTTTAGATATTATTCCGTTCTGCTTATTTTTTTAAAAAGCTGATTTAAAGTTTGTTTTAATCTACATATTCTTAATCTGGGTGTGCTTATGTTTGTGGATGTGTATGCCACAGCAGGCTTTGAAGATTAGAGGACAATTTGGTGGTTCTTTGCTTTCACCATGTGGGTCCTGGGAATGGAACCCAGGTAATCAGCTTGGTAGCAAGTGCCTCTGCCTGCTGAGCCACCTTACCAGTCCTGACAGACTGGGTACCACTGCTGTCGGCATTAATCCCTTCCAATTCATTTTGGTTTAATTTGATATTTTCTTGAATATGTGCCTTATATAACTTACTCTGAATAAGATGCTGCAAGAAGATACTCTATTTCAACTTAAGGTTTGTTGAAGGGGACACTTTTGCTATTTTAAACGTATCAGGGAGATTTGAGTTAAGAACGAATCATGAGCTGGAAAGAACTTAGAACCAGAAAAGGTCCAGCCAGCTCAGTTCCGGCACAGCAGGCATTATTTATAGCCGGTGAAGGGAAGTACAGAAATAGGCTGATTGGTTCCTGCTCCACCCTTTGCCTTGTTGGGATGTGGTCTGATCAGCTGGAAGCCTAAGATTGGCTGAAACCTGGCTGCTTGTGGTTGGCCAAGGCTGGGCTGTTGTCACACTTCCAAGTTAGGTCTGAGTTGTTAGTCAGGCTGTCCCAGTTCCTTACTGGGAACTCAAAGTGTGGCTCCTGCCTCCTGACAATGGCTTCTGCTATTTATTTCACAAGGTGGATTATTTGTAGTCTGAGGGTCTTCAGCATTCTACAAGTCTTTTTATAAGGAAGCATATGATGTTTAAATTAAGGTGTATTTCGATTGCAATTATTTTCAATTAAGTTCTCTTGCTAGGAAAAAAAGAGCTTGAAATAGAAAGAAAACAGGCAAACCTCATTACATCTCATATAAAGGAAAGCTGACTTGTGAACACTAAAGTAGTTTGTGCAATGACAGACATACAAGTCTTGTGGAGCTATGTCAGAATCAAAGTAGTGGAGTTATCAGAATCCTTGATATAAAACCAATACAAATATCAGCAGGATGTTCGGGGAGAGCTCCTTCAATACATTGTGTCAAACTATGTCAAAGTCCTCATCTGAGCCCAGCAGCCAAAACTAGTATAGAATGACATATGGGGAGGCCATGCTTTGTCAGAATTATTTGATTTTGAAATAGTGTCCTCTTCTGTGGTCCAAACTGATGTTGAACTCACAGTAATCCCGCCTCATGCTTCCAAGGGCAATGATTACAGATGTGAGTCACTGTGCCTTACCAAGGCAGGTTCAAATGCATCTCAAACATGTTGTCATGTTCAGATTGCTGGATCAAAGACCAGCAATAGCCAGCTGTTTTCCTGCTAGAAGCTGAGGCATCTTAATAAACAGTGTTACATGGGAGGTGTTGGCCTGTTTGAGAACCCTTTAAATGTTTGCCCAGATGGCTTGTGCTAGTCTTTATTGGGGCTCATCACCCTGTGGCTGCCTGTACTTTCCAGTGTTATTGGCCCTGCTGGTCCATAGTTTGTTGGCATTTCACTTATATAAAAAACGAGGCTTTCTGGGGGCTGAGGAGATGGCTCAGTGTTAGGAGCTAGTTTTGCAAACATAAGTGCTGCTAGCTTGGATTCCTAAACCCAGCAAATGCTGGGTGGGCATATTACTCCACCTCAGAAGGCAGAGATGGAATCCGGAGGACAAGCTGCCTGGCCGGTAGCTATATCTAAAGTTCTGGGTTTGGTTGAGAGACCCTGCCTCAGTGACTGAGATAGAAAAGGGATTGTAGATGATTCCCAACATCAACCTGGTGGGCTCCAGATGAAGATGCATATATCACACATCCTTACACGTGAAATGGAGAGAAGAGAAAACAACCTTCAGGGTCCTGGAAGTGCCTCATCAGCACCGTTTGCTCTCATCTCTTCCTCCTGTTTATTTTGAGACAATATTTTACCATATTGTCCAAAAGGAAAAAGCAGGAGGAACATGAGTTCAAGGCCTGCCTGTGCTAAAGAGCAAACAGGCCAGACGCTGTGACCCAGACTCAAAAAGAAAAAGAGAAAAAACAATCAAAATTAGAAATCAAGCTTAGTGAATAGATCTATAATTATAGACCTATAATTCAAATTACTAAAGACACTGAGACACAGGACCAGAAGCTCAATGCTAGCCTGAGCTGCATGGTGAGTTCAAGGTAAGCCTGCGAAGCTTAGTGAGGTCCTGTCTCAGAAAAGAAAGAACTCCAGGGATATTGCACAGTGGTAAAGATCTTGCCTGCATGGATAAGGCTCTAAATTCAATCCCAGTAATGAAAAAAATAAATATTGTAACTACCATAGGACACAGCAATGCTCCAGAATCTTCTGTGCATCTGAACCCTGTGTCTCGGGGTTCCCTATGTCCCCATGTTTGCCACAACAACCAAGAAACAGAGTCAGCCTAAGTGTCTACACCTCTGGAGAAATACAGCTCATAGAGTTACAGGACAGAGCTGTTCTGTTGTGAGCAGAACAGCTGCGGTGGATGAGACTGTAGGCAAGCAAGGCTTCTTGCACCAAGATGTGGAGGGAGCTCAGGACATAGCTTTTGTGGGTCATCACTGGTGTGTGTGTGGTGGGCAGGGGGAGGTGAATTGTTGGTGAAGCAGCTGGACTTGAATGGAATTGTTTCTTTGGTTTGCCATAGGTGTCCTGTTTGGATGAAGAGGTATTTGTTCAGGTCTCTTCACGAAAAGTCAAGCAATACACCTGGTACCTGGATAGGGACTGACAGAACCAAGAGGAGCTGGGGAGGATTTGCTTGGCTCCTGTAATTGGTGATGAACAATGAACTGGAGGCTGATCTGAGGGCAGAGTGTCTGTAGTGGCTATTTTTGGTTGTCAACTTGACGTCTGAAATGAACTATAATCCAGAATTAGAAGGCTCACCTGTGGCCCTAATCTGGAGGCTGAGAGATACAAGTTTCTGACCTAAATCTTGGCATGGAGACCTTGAGAAATAGTGACTATGAATCTCATAGGATTAACATAGAAAGCTCTATGAGTTCAAGATTATCTGGGATTAAGGATGTGGTGGGCATAGTGGCTATGAATCTTAGAAGATTAAGACTGAAAGATCTACGAGTTCAAGCAAGGTCATCTGGGGTTAAAGGTGTGGTGGCACACACCTTTAACCTGGGCCACACTTTATTTGCTGGAGACCTATATAAGGACATTAGAAAAAGGAAGGCTCTCTCTGCTTCGCCTGCTTGCCTTGTGGGACTGAACAACTGCTAGATCCTTGGACTTCCATTCACAGCTGCTGCCGACCGTTGTTGGGAGTTGATTGTTGGGAGTTAGACTACAAACTGTAAGTCATCAATAAATTCCTTTACTACATAAAAACTACCATAAGTTCTGTGACTCTAGAGAACCCTGACTAAGACAGTGTCTGTGGAGTAATTCTGATACGGTTCTGATATGATTCTTTCTCCCTCTGGCACAGGAGGGTGTACCTCCTTGCTCTAAGGGCAGCTGCATGCTTCCTACAATGTGTGATAGGACATGCCACCAAAGCTGTGCTGTCTGAGAGTGAATCTTCTTTGGGGGTAGCTTTGAGGTGACTGTCTTCCTTCTGTAGGATGCACTAGTATGCCTCCTTATTGAGTGGGGTCCATTTTACAACTATTTCCCAAATAGCTGATGGGGTTCGAATATGGGACAGTGTTCTACGTGGGCTGTGATGGGTGCTGTGTGGCCTTTGCTATGGCCAGTAAGGTGTGCAATTGAAGCAAAGCTGTTGGCCAGAAAGAAGTTGTGCATGTAAGGAGGAATCACAAGAGGAAAGTCACACAGATGCTCTCCTTTATCCACTGCCCTCAGATTTGGCAGGGAAAGTGAATGAAGGAAGTACGAGAAAGAAGTGTTAGTTTGCCATTTCATACAGCTGGCAGAATGCAGGGAAAACAATACAAGCCAGATCTAAAGAGCACTTCCTGATCCAGAAGCTTGGAACCCAGGGGGAGAGTCAGACAGTGAAGAGGGTCCCCTCGAATCCAACCTTTAATAGAGAGGGAGGGAATACCCATGATTGTAGCATGCAGGCTAGGACCCTTAAGAATGGTTCAGGGTAGGAAGCCATGATCATCAGGAAATGCTCTGCATTTAAACTCCCTTAAGTGGGGAAGACTTCCAAATAATGAAAAACATTGCCTAAGATTGCATATGGGAACAGATGGGTCTGTAATGTAACTACTTAAAAAAAAAAAAAAAGACTACACAGCTTGAAGCAATGAGAGAAAAGCTCAATTGCGCCACTAGGAACATTGAGTTGCCACTGACTGAGGTCCCCATAATGATCAGGGGATGGAAGTCAATACAGAGAGGGCAGGCAGCAGTAAGGTGACTGGGCACCAGAGAGATGTTTGTATGCCAAAGGTGTTTATGGGAGAGCTAAGAAAGAGGAAGTGGAGTCAGCAGAGACCTCAAGACTGAGTCCTGTGGTGGGTACAATCTTTACAAGATAGGAGGTCTTAGTGGGTCTAATTGATTCAGACTAGCACAGAAGTTGAGTTTGTATGGCACTAAGCTCTCGGAATCTGAGGGAAGATAAAGAACTCTGTCTAGGTCACTTGAAGGCAAATGTGACGTATATAGTGTTGAGCTGGAGTTCCTATGACAAATGAGCAGAACACCAAATGTAGTGCTTGTGAGCTTCTGAAGGCTTTAAAATTTACACAGTGCATAAATGATAAAATAGTGAGTGTGAAAAAAGCTAAGCTTACTATAGGGATGGGCAGTCATACCCTAGAGAATGCAGTAGCAATTCTCCTGTGCAAGAAAGGACAGAGTGAGGACTGTTCACCCAGCTTGGGGCCCCTTTGGTAGCTGGGTGTAGCTGATGGAAATGCAAAGATCATGTGTTGGCCTACAAGAACCATGGAGCTGGCTCCAGTGGCTGTCATGGCCAGCTAAGAGACAGCTTTGCTTTCCCTTGGCCCTGAGCTGGGTCAAAGAGCACAAAGAGACCAGCTGAGGTGGGAAATACATAGCGGCTGCAAGGTGACAGTAGTACCTTAGGATAAAAAAGCTAGATGGATAAAGGGGCTAGATAGATAAAGTACCCCATCCATGTACCCAACGTCGCTCTTTTGATAAAACAACTGATCCAAATGACGGGATTATTTTATGCACACTGACTTGTTCACACTGACTTTTAAATAATCCCTTAGCTATGTAAGACCAACTTGCACTGGATGATGGTGGCCATCAGATAAAGATCCTGGCCACCTTTTGTAAAAAGTTTTCATTACATATTGTTAAACTGAGTCTTTAATTTAAAATATTTAAAAAGAACAGCTGTAAGGACAGTAATTAGCAGCTGAGGAGTTGATAAAGGCGCCTGAGTGAAAAGGGCATAAGGGAATAAAGCCGTAAGGGAAAGTCTCAGGAGAAGGGGCAGTCTGATCTCCATTTGAGTTTCGGACTGGGGAGACATCATGAATCATAGAAGATATCACCACAGTTGTTGATTGCAGACTGAACATCCTTTGGTTGTCAGATAGGGAGCTTCCAGTTCAGTCTGTGATTCCTGCAGAGAATAAGTGACTGTTGCTATGGTACCGTGGTCCACTTAACTATAACTGGAAAGAAAAAAGTAATCACACATTTATATCATCCCCTCCTAGGCTCAGGCAACTTTATGAAGCAGGGTGAAGAATTTCAGACTAGAGGAATGAATAGACTGTTGTATGGGCATTTTCTCCCCCCATTGACTTCTCTGCAGCAAGGAGAGAAGCACCTACCACTTCCGAGGCTCATGAAGCTGTTAGAACATTCACAAGGCTCCTCCCCACCTAAGCAGTTAATGTTTTCTGGGGAGCAGACACTCTCTAGCAGGATGGCCTGCCTGTAGCTATGCAGGGACCTCCAGGGATGCAGCTTCTATGGGTCCTCACCTGGGCCGGGATGGGCTTTTCTGTGATGTAGCTGTTACACCTACGAGCCTGTAAGTAACCCTGATAAACTCAACGACCTTCTAAGCTACACTTGGGTAGCACCATTTCTTTCTGTGTCCTTAGCTGGGGTGAACAAGCACTTGTTTATGCCTACCCAGAAAAGACCATGCCACACCTGCAAATAGGTAAGGAAATCAGGATTAAACAGACTCTGAAAAGAAGGAAGCCTGTGATCTGTGGGGGTCAATGTATTATCTCTGTAGTGAAATAAACCAGGCACAGAAAGACAAATACTACGTGGTCCCATTAATATCGACTCTAAAAATGTAAAACTCACGGAAGCACAGTGGTATGGGGGTTGCCAAAGGTAGCAGAACATGGGAAAATACTGGCAGAAGGGCACACATTTCAGTTAGTCAATCATCAAATGGTTACAGTAGTCAGTACTATACAATATAATTCAGATTTTATACGGGGATTGGTCTTCAATGTTTATACACAAGCACACAAAGAAAAAAGGCACATATGTACATTTAAACACAGACAATGTTTTTCCTCCATAATTATCTTTCCTTGTTATTAAGGAGATTTTATAAGCAAATTTGATCACTGCATGAGTTATACAAATACATTATGTAGCAACTTTTCTTAAAACCAGTTATTTGTATTTCTGGGTATGCTGTGTCAAGGTTTGCATGTGAAATTACAGGGCAACTTGCAGGTACTAGGGATTAAACTCTAGGTCATCAGGCTTGGCAGCAAGTTCCTCTAGCTGCTGAGCCATCTCATCAGCCCTATTTTGCTACTAAAAAAAAATTCACTGTCTATATTGTAAACATTTCTTAGACAAACCTTTGAGATTGTTATTTATTTAGAGACAGCGTCTTTCTACATAGATTAGGTTGGCTCTGAATTGTGGTCTTGCTGCCTCTTCTAAGTGTTGGAATTACAGGCACACTATCATGAAGGCTTTCAAATTCTTTACTCGTAATGTGGATACCAATGTGGGGGAACTAGGTTGGATATGAAGTTATGAACACTTTGGCGTAGACTTGCTGGAAAGGCAAGCTGTATTCATAATATGGCAGGAGGAGCTCAATAACTGTTCTCACGCCAACACTGCCTTACAAGAGAAAAAGGCCACCACAACCGTAACAATGGGTTATGGGTTTGAGCAGTTGAAGTAGGACCATGCACTCTGATATACCTCTAAACAGCATCAAGATTATTCATCTTCATTTTTCTTCAGGATGGCTTTCTACTTCTATTTCTGAGCATCCCTTTTTTAGGCTCCTCAGGATTTTCTTTTCTTGAATGTTCAGTATTTTTGTCTCCAGCTCTTTGAATGTCCCTTAGGAATCTCAAACTTACTATGTCCTCAATTAAACTCATCTCTTTTCTCCTACACTCATTTTAAATTTTGGTTGATGACATCATCAACCACCCAGGCCAACCTAGTCAGAAACCTAGTTTAGAAACCTAGATGTCTAAGTTGACATCTCATTTCTGTATCTAGTCACTAGTTTGTTCAGTTCTACCTCTTAGATAACTCAAGAATCTCCTGTTTCTTCTTGTGGGTCTCCCTTTCCTCAGATTCTTTGGCCATTGGCCTACAAGGGTGAGGGGAGCAGAGGCACGGGATGGTAGGGTTCAGACAGCTCTGAGTACAACAGAGTGACTTCCAGGATCAGCTTCAACCTTATTCAAAGTGAACAAGGGCTATATAGATTTGGGGGAGTGGGTGGGGATTGTCAGGGTGGGTGCACATTATTGGCTGGGGCTGAGGTGCTGGGCATGCCTCATTTACATGAAGAGGAATTCCAAGAACCTGATGGGCAAGTTCTTAGCAGGAGAGAAGAAGTTGAACCTGTAATCTGTCTATGAACTATGTGACTTTCCTCAGAGGTTACTGGGGTTACAAGAGGGAAGGAGTGATTGGTCATAATACAGTATTTAATTATCATACAGCAGAAAAGGCTGAGCAGGATCTATGTGCTGAATCATGCAAGGCTTGCAGGAAGCTCTGTGCACGGTCATCCTCTAGATAAGGTCAGACACCTGTGCTCAGAGACACTCTCCACATAGGGTCAGGCAGAGAAGAGGAAGCCCTCCATTTTGCACAGAGTTCAGAGAGCTATCCAGACATGGTAGACTGTGGCTTTAATAGCAGGGTCTCCCAACATCTCCTAAGCTACCCTGCTCAAGCTTTTATCACTACTTTCACCAGTGTCTCTGTCATTGTCATTCAACTCATAATCTTATATACTGCTACCAAAGGGTTTGTTGTTGCTGTTTTGAGATTCTACAAAGCACATGCTGGCTATGAACTTGTAAACACAGGCACACACATAAACACAGGTGAAGAAGGGGATCAGCAGCAGTGTTGTGAAGGGGGTACAGTGAATAGAATCACAGTAAATTATACATTTGCATGAAGTTATTAGAACGTTATAAACTTGAAAGTGATGATGGCGTCAGAATTATGCTGCACTAAAAGCCATTGAGTTTTGTAAATGCACGAATTGTATGTTATGTAAATTATTTGCCAATAAAGATTTTCTTTAAAAAAAACCTTCGATAGAATAGTCATTGTGAGTTGTAGTTAATTCCACTAAATATAACTCTTGTCTACTGATAGTTAAACCCAAATAACTGAATGTATAATGGAAGTTTAGAAATTATAAGTTTGCAGACTGCATTCCTAGATACTTCATGATCCAGCTGTAGCTTAGCTCTCCCTGTCTACTATCTCTCCAGCTGTAG
>JADRCD010154117.1:0-10855 GCA_019843815.1 Montemys delectorum | reverse complement strand
AAAAAAAAAAAAAAAAAAAAAAAAAAAGAGTCTGTGGCAGACCTTCCCTCCCTTCCACCCTATCTAACATTTCAAGTTCTGCTGACCCATTGATTGAGTAGTTGTGTCCCACTCAGGTTTCAGTGGATATCCCTTAATCATCGGTGAGTGGTGTCCATGTGTGGATTGACTGTTGGTATTTATTTTTCCGGAAAATACATGTCATTATTTCTTTCCAGTTCCCCTATTATCATTTGGGGCTTCTGCTCTTGATCCATGGCTTATTTTTCCCCTGACAAAAAATCTTCTATTACATTTAGCATGTCACAAGTATTTCCTTTGGTTATTGCTGATCTTTCTTTACTTTCATCCTGTTATCTTTTGTTAAAAGCAAATTCTGCTTTTATTTTTGTGAAGTCTAATTTTATTCTAGTTAGATATATCAAACATTTTTTCCAGTAGGTATTTATTTTGAGTTAAAAAGTCTTATCCGACCTTGAATTCACATAGGTCTATATTGTCTTCTATGAGTTTTGAGTTTTACCTTTTGCTCTTAGGTTGTAACTCTGGCTTTAACTGACATTGGCTCATGCTAGGAAATAAGTATCCACCTTTTTTTTTCCTACATGGGCAAATCATTCTCTCCATGTCTCTTGTGGATAGAGTCTACTTTTTGGCAGCTCAGTAGAACCACATTGGTCATGCACTTAAGATCTTAGGCATATAGGATCCTTGCTTGGGTTTGTCAATTCATACACCTCTGATTCCTAAACTGCATGGTCTGTCATATTCTTGATGGTAGCCTTATGTGCATACTTTTCTTTTTATGTGTCTACGTATTAACTATTCTTTTTCTGATATCAAAAGTAAGTTTAGTATAAAAATAAAGATTGCAAACTTTGGAAATTGAATCATGACGAATTTTTATTCGTGAGTGAATCACATGTACTTGTGCAGTTATTTAACTTTTTAAAAATGTATAGTATAGTATGCAAAGGTTTTATCTCTTCATATTTTAAAATATTTCTCCCTTGAATGTTTTGCCATTATTATTAGTAAATATAATGCTTTATGATATTTTCTTGCTCCTTGTAACTGCATTGAGCTCTGTATTGACCTTTTTACTGGAAACACTACAGAGTTTCCTCATTAATGGTTTCAATTTACCTTGATAGCTTTTAGAGACTTTTCCATGTAGACAATCATGGTATTTGAAAATAATGAGTTATAATTTCCTTTATTGTAATCTTGTACCTATTAAATTTTTGTAGTCAGGTTGAGCTGCCTGGGTTCCAGCAGCTTGTGGACTACAGGGGATAACCGTAGCCTTTTAAATCTTCTCCCCACTTTGAATTCCTTAGGTGGGTTTACAGAATACCCTCCCAAGAAATCTAGAGTTTACTGTCGTCTCAAGTTTTGGTGCTACCTTTTACCAAAGATAGGAAATCACACCTTTCTAAAATTCTATGTTTTTAACATTATGAATATCAACTGAATTTTATCCGATGATTTCTGTTGGGATAGCACTTTGTACATACATGTTGTGACGGGATCTTGGTACACACTCTTGCCTGGCCTACAACTCACCGTGCAGACCCAGACTGACCTTGAACATGCTTTTTTTCTGCCTCCAGAGTCTTCAGATCACAGCCAAGTACTATCATGCCTGGTTTTACTTTTGTATTAAGTCAATCCCATCAATGGATTTTATAGTACTGAAATAATGTTAAAGTTTTTCACTGACTCTTATTGCTAATGAGATATCTTATTTTTATACATTGATGAATTAGGTTGTTAATACATTAAAAAAATTTAATGAAATATGTAATCAGGGTCTGGAGAAATGACTCAGTTGGTACAGTGCCTTCCCTACAATCACAAGAACCTAAGGCCATATGCCCAGAACCCACATTTAAAAATGGCATAAAAAATTAATTAACCAAAATTGAGCATGTTTTTCATAGCAATCCTACTGTTGGAAGGGTTGAGATACGATGTTCCCTGGAGCTCCATAAGAGTTAATTGAGCAAGTGGATGAGTATCAAGTTTCAGTGCTAGACTCTCTCCCAAAAGAAGGATGAACACACAAAAAGATATCCAGCTTTGCATATATGCACATACACACACACACACACACACACTCAATTGCACACACACTACATATACATACATAATACATAAATAGTTTTGACCTATAGAATTCATGTCTTCATCTTTTTCCCATTTTGAACTTGTAGTGAGATTAGTCCTGTAGAAAGTCATGAGCAGTGTTCCCCTTTTTTATAGTTTGTGGATGTGAAACATTGTGTGAATTGGTCAATTCCCTAAATGTGTAGTACCGTTCCTGTGTCAACTTACCTGAAGTCAGGGCTACCGGATCAGTCATCTGTCATAGATGGCTTTACACACATACAACATGACCTTCTGTTAGTGTTTTTAGTAGGCCCAGGGCGGCTGAATGTAAATCTCCATCCACGGGTCTGAAGGAGGGACTCCAGTTTCTTTTCTGTGCCTAGAATTACCCTTCATTGATTGATGGATTGTGGGGGAAGCTTTTCTGGGGACCTGATGAGGATAATATGGAGTCATTGGAATCAAAGCAGTTACTCTTAAAGCCACTGTCAGTATTTCAACATATTACAATCTGTTTGCTTACTACCAGGTTAAAGAAATGTGCATTGAGTGTAGGAAGATTATCTCCTGTGACTTTTGGGGGCAAATTCTGTTTTTCTAATAAAATTTCTCTAACTTGTCTATCAGTGTGTATGAAATTATCATTGAATATATTTAATATCTATGGACTCTTCTATTTGTTTGCTCAGTATTCTAATGAGAAGTAATTTATGATGGGCTTTTTTATTTGTAGAAATTTTTTTGTTTTCTGTTATATTTTCCAAAGTATTGGACTTGAAATAATAGAAGACAGGGCCACCTTCCCATCAAAAAGGCATAAAATGCCCCTTAGTGAGGTAGGTAGCATCCATCTCTTCCTTCTACCTCTTCTCTCTGCTTCAGGAGAGTGCATGTCTTTCAATATGATGCTCATTTTTCAGGGTAGCCACTCTTTTAGTTTTTCTCCACCTGTGAATGAATTCAGCAAAGCATCTGGAATTAAAGGTTATGTAGACCCCCTGGGGACCTGAATTAGTCACCTTCTGTGCTGCCTATGCAATGAATCACTGGCACCTTCAAACAATAAAACAACCTGAACTGGTGAGTTCTTCAGGGTTTGTTAATGTTCAGGTGCTCAGGACGTAGACTGGAAATTAGCTAAAAACCACACATTGAATATCATAATCTATTAACACTGTATGCCATAAGGAAGTTGAGATGAAAGAGAAATATATAATGTCCCTCTAGCCTATTGAGATCTTATAATTTGAACACTAATTTTAGGCTTATAGGCTACATGAGAGAAAAGTAATCCGTTAGGGTGTGAGATACTCAACACTTGCCCTGCTTATGAGAAATATAACAACACAGTCTTATATACTACAAAACAGTTGCATGAGGATAGGGGTTTTTATTTGTGTGTTCACATAAGAAAAAAAGAAACACTGGAGTCTAGAATAGTCCTGGAATTTTACAGGTACTTATTCTTCTATTGACTGAATCTAAGCGGGATTTTGAGTTAAAAATTTCTCTTACCATTGACCAGTTGGGTGATCTTGTAAAAGTCATTCCTCTAGCTTCAGCCGTATCCTCTATTAAAGGGAAGTGACAGCTGTAGCATTCCCCTAAGTGATGAGAAAAGGCTAATCAGAGAAACAATTAAGCATATATACACTTAATTTGTCACATAAAAGCATTCCAGAGTTCACAAGTGACATGTATTATTTATTAATTATCACTTTCCTATTAACATATGTATTTCAAAACATCATGTCTTAGTAGAAGTAGGTAGTAGTGTTTCAGAAATGAAAACTCTCAATGTATTTTAAAGCTACCTTAATTCTGATTAATAATGGTTATGATTTGCTTTTCCTGAGTCGAGATAAAAAACTGAATTTGAATAACATTTAAATATAAGAAATGACATACATTGATTGACTAAAACCTATCCGTTTAAAAGATACACTATATTAATGACATTTTTAGCTCACATTCTATCACAGACTAAATATATTCACAGAAGAACTGTAATTAACATTCATTTTTTTTCAAGTGTGACTCTGTATGACTATCTGATGTTGAGTCCTAGAAATGTGGGCGATTAAACTAACAGCAACTTTCTAGAGAATGAAGTGGCCAGTGTTTGCAGTAATGTCCAATTGTTCTTCTTGCATAGAAACACAGAGAGCAATAGTGCTAAAATCAAAGTAATCAGTACATTTTCAATTCAGATTGACACTATTCAAGACTCACACACAATTGGTATTTGTTCAATTATGTTCAATAATAATGCCAAAGAATCTGTGAAAGAAAGTTTGATATCACAAGCCAGCTTAAAGTCCTATTGTATATTAGGAAACATGTTTCAGGCAGATGTTCTCAGCTGAAGCCTTTCTTTAGAAAGTAGAGGAAAGTGTTCTATTAATAGACTGCCCAAGCATCATATGTGTCTGTCTCTTGGTCATTAATTCATAGATAGATAGGTAGCTAGATATATAGATAAGACAGATAGGCAGGCAGACAGACAAGTAGAATAGAAAGGTATCTTTTCTGTGAATATATATACATGTATATATATTCATATATGCATATACATACACATACACACACACACACACATATATATAAATATGTGTGTGTGTGTGTGTGTGTGTGTGTGTGTGTGTGTGTGTTTCCTGGGATGTGTTGGCAAAATTGAGAATTCCATTAAACAGTGACTAAAAACCCTGGAGTAACCTGTTTGCTCCCTGGCTACCATTTCTGGTAACATTTCACTTACCACATTTCCCCCTCTTTATCTGTAGTCATAGGGACCTATGGTTGCGTTTTCAACATGGCTGTGATTTTCCTACTGCGTACCATCCATCTCTTAAGAAAAGGACATACTCCCAATGTCTTTTGTCTTCATATTTGCTCCCTCGCCCCATCCCTTTCACTTTCTCTGTCCCTCCCTCCCTCCCCGACCTCTCTCATGATTCAGTTCAAATAGTGGCCTCCTTGCCGTCTTCTTTACTCTATAGCCAGGCCTGATTTCTTTCTCATATGAAACACTCACGTTCACTACTAGATTTTAAGACCCTACAGGGTAAAAAATTATATCTTCCCAGTTTGTCTTTTACTTCCTAAAGAAACAACAGAAGATTCTTGTCCATATGTGATACTCATGTTAATGGCTTCAATTTTTCTTCTCATCAAATATGCATGCCTTATATCACATGTCATGGCAGTGTCCTCTTGCTGTGGGAGGAAAATTACTTTCTACCCTTTGGCTTTTCCACTTGGTTTGCTGCAGCTAAAGGCCATGTGATTAGGGCTGAAAGTTGGTGTCTTAGTCAGGGTTTCTATTCCTGCACAAACATCATGACCAAGAAGCTAGTTAGGGAGGAAAGGGTTTATTTGGCTTACTTCCACATGGCTGTTCATCACAAAGGAAATCAGGACTGGAACTCAAGCAGGTCTGAAAGCAGGAGCTGATGCAGAGTCCATGGAGGGATGTTCCTTACTGGCTTGCTTCCCCTGGCTTGCTGAGCATGTTCTCTTATAGAACCTAAGACCTCCAGCCCAGGGATGGCACCACCCACAAGGGGCTCTACCCCTTTGATCACTAATTGAGAAAATGCCCCACAGCTGGATCTCATGGAGGCACTTCCCCAACTGAAGTTCCCTTCTCTGTGATAACTCCAGGCCTGTGTCAAGTTGACACACAAAACCAGCCAGTACAGTTGGAAAGTGCTATTATAACTAACCTCCTTGCTCTTGTGCTGTGGACACACCCATGAGAATGTCATGATTAGGATGAGCCCAATGGGGAGCTGTGTGTGGAAGTGAGTTGCTATAGTTAAAAATTTCCAGTCAAGACTTGCAGAGTCACTGTTGTCTACAGAGATACTAGCAGGTCCAGTAGGGGTTCCTTGGGTTGCAATGGCAGCCATGTGACATTTTCAAAGAAATCATTGTCCCAATTGTGGAGATTTTTGCAGTTGTTTTGTGCACAGACATTTTATAGCTATAGCCAATGGAGACTGACTATGGCAGCATGCGCTGTAAGCCTAGCATTTGGGAGGCAGGGACAGGAGGGCAAATTCAAGGCTAGTCTGGGCTATAGTCTGAAAAAAAATAACCAATAGCAACAACATCATCAAATGATAATAGCCAATAAATATAGTACTCAATAAATTCCTTGAGATACATTCAAATAAATAATTTCCTATACTCTAAAATTGTTAACTGATTAATTTATACATACTTACAATGGGGGAACACTTATCTTTAAGAAACACTGTACATTTATTAAGTAAAGATTCTAATGACACCAAAATATTTGGCTAGGGGACACTATGATTCCAACAAGGGTAAACCACAGGAACAATGACCAGATGCACAAACTGAAAGAGGAATAGACCGGTGCTTCGTGCTGGACTTAGAAACAGTAAATGGACATCTTCCCCATAGAAGTTGGATGGTAAGCATGGAAAGGGATTGGTAAGTGGAGGACTGAAGCCTCCATCATTGCCAGTGTCTAGTTGGTTTTCAGCTGCACCAGTTCTTCCTGAAGTGCAAGATACATACAAAGACTCTTTGCTACCTATAAGTGGTGAGGAACAGTGGTGGGTGCTGATGGTGCTGACTAAGGCCCTTTCTCACTATGACACTATCCAAATTTGTTCATGATAATGAATTTGTACTTTTTTGTTTGTTTTTTGTTTTTTGTTTTCAAGACAGGGTTTCTCTGTGTAGCCCTGGCTGTCCTGGAACTCACTCTGTAGACCAGGCTGACCTTGAACTCAGAAATCTGCCTGCCTCTGCCTCCCAAGTGCTGGGATTAAAGGCGTGAGCCACAAGATTTCTTTTCTATCACTGTATTCTATTTTAACTATCTATTATTCACCACGTGTGTGTGCATGTGTGCTTGTGTTAATGTGTATGGGAGTGCATGTAGCATGGCTTGTGTGTGGAGGTCTGAAGTAAGTTGTGGGAGTTGGTTCTCTCTCTTTCTACTGTGGAGGTCTGAGCGCTTGAACTCAGGTGGGCAGATAGGACAACACGCTCCTTTACATGCAGAATCATCACGTATTAAGATACGTTTTAAAAAAATAAACATGAATACTATAGGAATGAAACAAACTGATTTTAAAGAACAGAGAAGAAAGCATGCCATTTCTCTTTTCTCTGAAGCCAGAGTTCCGCTCTTGCCAAGCTCCACACTGGTAAACCTTCATAAACCTTATGTTGATGAAAAGAATGCTTACCATCATACCTTTTTTTCCTTCGTTCGGGCTTGTCAGGCAAATAAAGGTATGTATTCGCTTTCCTTCCCCCACCCCCACCATTCAACAAACAGATGGTGTAGTTGTAACACAGACAGATGAAGTGGTTTTCCTAAGATTACACAAGTAATGATTGGTAGAGCTAAAGATAAAGAACCCAGGCTGGCTGCCCTGTGGCACATCCTACCGGGCCTGATTACCTCCTTATGGATTCGTATACATCCTTGTTCCAAAAGTCTAATGCCCATGGAAGAAAAGCTCTCTAGCATTGTGTTTCCTGTAACCTCCCCACAAGCCATCAGTGGAAGCCCCGGTGCCAAGAGCTAGGATGCATAGACTTGGCCTGTGTGAGAGATTTAAACGCTAAAAAGCGTTGACTGCTGAGCTCAGGTGTCACAGGGCTGTGAGGCTGCATCTCCTGGACAGAAATGGAGGCAGAACGAAGTGTGCATCTAAATTACTGTCACTTGTTATTGATTTACTGATGGCTTCTAAAAATGTCGCATTTGAACTGTCAGTGAATTTGCCGACTGTTGGCAAGGGTGATGAAAGCAAGTGTGAGCCGTAATTGATTAGGCCTCATTTGCTTATCCATATTATGCTAATTAGATCTGCAATCTTTCCCTTTGTACCATCACCCAGTGACAGAGTAAATCAGGGTGATTGGGATGCAGATAGGATTAGAGGAAAGGATTCAAGATTGAGCAGGCTCCATCTTAAATGAGAGAAAATGTATTCAAATACACTTCCTCTAGAAATAGAGCTCTGTATGTTTCTTTTTCTTGGTGTTTTCTCTGCATTGGCTTTGTTGTGACAAGTTTTGCTTTCTGGACCTCAAAGTTGAATCTTCTCTGTGAAAGTCTATTCTCTGGTTTAGTGAAGTGGGTGATCAGAGTACAGTGTTCTTTGATAGAAGCTAGGAGGAAGTTCCTGATAGACCGGGGCGGAAAAGAGGATTCCAAGGGGACTTTACCTGATTTCCCACCTACCTTTGGAAAAATGAAGAGTTCTCTCTCATTTCCGAAGATACTATCTCTATCCTGGAGGCTGACCTGTACTGGAGTGTGGGTTTTTAAAACAAATGGTCTAGTGCCAGACTGAGCTTCACCAAAACCACATACATTTCAGGAGAGTTTGATGGCTGATTAGGAGACTCTATTAGCCACCAAGCATTTGTTAAGCACATACTAAGTGCCAGGAACCGGAGTATTCCAAGTACAGCCATGAGTCAGCTGTGTCATGCATTTCCAAACTGCTTGCTAAAAATATACATTCTGAAATCTCATTCCCTTCATTCTGAATCTGTCCTTGGATCTAAATGACTGAATTTTAAACAAATTCTCCAGGCAACTCTTACTTCCACTCAGGTATAAAATCTGTTGTGTTTATGTAATTCTTTGATAGGCAGGGGATATAAGACAGAGATTCTGCCTAAAATTAATGTAAAATCCACCCAAGATAATGCTAAAAATAATAACAAAATCAACACACAAGATCGTCTTAGCACTGTAAAATTTTAGGGAATGAGAATTTTTCATAAGCCTATAATCTAGTAGTTGGTTCAGAACCAGCATTTGCAAACTCAGTTCTAAGAAGACCTCATTAAATACACTATGTCAGTAGAAACGGATGGAGAGCTTTAGTCTTGCCATCTGACCACTGTCTTCTGAGGTGACCTCTGAGGATCCAGCGGACCTCAGGGTTTCCCTGGAGGACACCTGGAAAAACAATAAATATGGAGAACAAATCTCGGCATCCATCAACATCAGAGAAGATGCGCAAGTTCATCAGCAATCATGGATATGCTAATTAAAATAACAACTTTACACTGGTGAGAATGTAAATGAGTTGGCTAGATTGCAAGGTATAGCATGCTCTTCAGTATCTTCAGTATTGCTTGGGGAAGTGTTATTTGTAGCATTTTTAGAAAATTTTGACAATATACATTAAAAGTCAAGGAAAAATACTTATTCTTTGATCCAATAATTCTGCTTCTGGGAATTTATCCTGCAGAAATAAAATCGCTTCAACATACAAGGTTTGTATCATACTGTGTTTGCAGTTGCTAAAAAAAAAGCTAAAGACAAATAAATGGTCATAAGTAGGAAAACAGAGTTGTAGTCTACACACACCATAGCATACATGCAGTTATTAAAAAGATTAGAGTAGGATTCATACGCAATAGTTTAGGATGTAGTAGACTGTATTTTAAAATGAGAACAGGTCAATTTCAATAACATCAAATGTTATAATGTGTGTAACTCCTCCATGGAGACGTATTTCATTGTTATGTTTACAGTTATGTGCTCATGGTGAAACCTGAGGAGTTATTTTGTGTGAGGATGGAACATAGAGAAAAAGGAGAGTCAAATTAAAAAATGGTATTTAAAAATGAGATCTGCAGTATAAAAATATGGCATAGCCCCATCAATGTAAGACTAACTGTGCATCACACATGCAAATGAGCAAAGACCTACGGAGGAGGGTATAAAGAGTGGACAAGATTAATTTATATTCAAATGATGAACAATGATGGGATTGTGGGGAGTTTCATTTTATTATGGCTTTATTTTTATATGAAGTTTTCAAAGCAATGTAAGGGACAAAAACAAAATGGTGATTTCAAATGAGATGATCATATGGTAAGTAAGTAGTCTGAGGAACATGGTTTAGGTGGACAAGAACAATACTTTTGAGAAGACTGACAGGCCTGCATTGTTTGCTGATGGAGTTATACACTGAAGCATACTGAAAATTAGGAGCCTATAGGTGACACCACATCTTCTCTTTGCATCTCTACTGCCTTGAATGAAGTAGCAGAGAGACTCTATTTTTAGAAAATTAAGCTAGTATTGATGTGTGTGTGGGTGGCTATCATTGTGATTTTTAGTTGCACTTAAATAATAGACAATATTACTTTATATCCACTTGTATTTATTTGTGGAGGTATCCACCACACACATTTCTCACTGGTTTGAAACAAACTCTGTATGTTATTGAGTGGCTGAGCAAACATTTCCATGGGATTCAAGAAACTGTTGGACCTGAGATTTTCATGGGGCCATTAGGACATCGGAGCATTTAAATATGAAGAGACACAGGAGATCTGGATAGATTAGACTATTTAGACTTAATATTTTTATATTTCCATAAAGCTCTAGGTTCTAAGTAGTTTTCTCCTTACCTACATCATATAGCATGTGTATTATGCAATGAAGCCAATCACTTTTATCTAAGGAAATAGTTTTACAGAATAAACTGTTAGAAGTCTTCAAAAGAATATTGTCAATTATGTTCAGAACCATTATGTTTTATCATTGTTGTTTGTGTTTTGTAAATCACTGTTATTAACACATAAAATAACTAATGAGATGATTAAAAGACTGGATAGTTGCATGGTGGTGATTATTATGCTAATGAGGGCACAGAGCACAGTGGAAATTCAAACCTGGGCCAATAGCCCATACTTTATACTTCTGTGCTCAATGATAATCGTG
>JADRCD010154115.1:0-11315 GCA_019843815.1 Montemys delectorum | reverse complement strand
CCCACATAATCATCACTCCAGGGTCGAGTAAAGACTTCTCCATGTGTGCTCGTGATGAATCCCTGAAAACCACCGGGGAAGTGGTTCTTCAGATCCTCTTGCTTTGCCAGTTTGGGGTTGGAACTGTGGCCAATGTCTTTCTGTTTGTCCATAATTTCTCTCCAATCTTGACTGGTTCACAACAGAGGCCCAGGCAGGTGATTTTAAGCCACATGGCTGTGGCCAATGCCTTGGTTCTCTTCCTCACTATATTTCCAAACAACATGATGGTTTTTGCTCCAAGAAATTCTCCAACTGACCTCAAATGTAAATTAGAATTCTTCACTCGCCTGGTGGCAAGAAGCACAAACTTGTGTTCCACCTGTGTCCTAAGTATCCATCAGTTTGTCACTCTTGTTCCTGTTATTAGAGATAAACTTATACTCAGAGCAAGTGTCTCAAACTTGGTGAGTTACTCTTGTTATAGTTGTTGGTTTTTCAGTGTCTTAAATAACATCTACATTTCAATTATAGTCACTGGTCCGCAGATAACAGACAATAACACCAACTCTAAGAGAAAGTTGTTCTGTTCCAATTCTGGATTCAGTGTAGGCATTGTCTTCTTGCGGTTTGCCCATGATGCTACATTCATGAGCATCATGGTCTGGACCAGTGTCTCCATGGTACTTCTCCTCCATAGACATCACCAGCGAATGCAGCACATCCTCACTACCAATCAGGACACCAGAGGCCAAGCTGAGACCAGAGCAACCCATACTATCCTGATGCTGGTGGTCACATTTGTTGGCTGTTATCTTCTAAATTTTATTTGTATCATCTTTCAAAACTTTCATTTTGATTCTCATCTCTATGTAAGGCATATTGGTGAAGTTTTTGTTGCAAGCTTCCCCACAATTTCTCCCTTAATGTTGATCTTCAGAGATCCTAAAGATCCTTGTTCTGTGCTCTTCAATTGTTGAAAGCGAACCACTAAAAATGCCAAATGCAGAAGACAGCTTTATTAATACCATTAAAAATTTTTATTCCATAAATATGTGTTAAACATCTTTTGTATGAACAAGTCATGGTTCACACTACTACTCATTATATCCAGAATAAAGAGGAAAAGAGGCAAAGGCAGCTCATGATCAGGAGCCTTAAGAGGTTTAATGTCTCAAGACTAGGGAGGATACCAAGATCCAAACTGGACATCTTCTCCTGAAAAATCTTGGCACACTCTTCACTCTGGGCCATGATAAAATTTTGTTCTAATCATCAGAAATATCTACCTGTCAGACAGGAGGCAAGAGGTATTAGAACAATGAGGAGACAAAGTTGTCACTCTGTCTGTCAGTTGCTTCCCCAGTTACAAAATTGTTTTCTCAGATTAAAATGAAGCATCTAACCTTTTCAGCTGCCTGAAAATGGCCACAGACAGCAAGGCCCACAAGATAAATATCTGAAGTGGTTATAGCTGTCAGTGTGATGAAACTCAAAATCTGACTTGTGGTATTTACTCCTGTGAACAAGGAAATATTTTGGCACAGGCCTCATGAGTCAAGCAGGGGAGCCGCAGGGCAGCAGGGACAGGATGCTCTCAGCTTCCGAGTGACAGAGGTGGATCAGCGACCCTCTCTGCCCCTTCCCTGCAAGTGGAGGACCTGCCTCCAGGGAGTGTTTTAACCCAGAGACTCAGTGACTTTCTAAGGCGGGACCAGCAAGGATGCACAGGCCCAAGGAGTTGCAGGGGAGTCACAGGGCAGCAGGGACAGAACAAGCTCTAGTCAGAGACACCAAGAACATCTAACATCAGAGATCAAGAGATGGCGAAAGGCAAATGCAAGAATCCTACCAACAGAAACCAAGACTGCTTGGCTTCATCAGAACCTAGTACTCCCACCGCAGCAAGTTCTAGATATCACAAAACACCGGAAAAGCAAGCTTTGGATCTAAAATCATATCTCACAATGCTGATAGAGGAACATAAGAAGGACATGAATAACTCCCTTAAGAAATACAGGAGAACACAGGTAAAGAGGTACAAACCCTTAAAGAGGAAACAAAAAAAATCCCATAAAAAATTACAGGAGACCACAAGTAAACAAGTACAAGCATTTAAAGAGCAAACTCAAAAATCCCTTAAGGAATTGCTGGAAAACACAGACAAACAGGGGAAGGAATTGAGTAAAACCAACCAGGACCTAAAAAAGGAAGTAGAAACAATAAAGAAATCACAAAAAGAGACAACTCTGGAGTTAGAAATCTTAGGAAAGAAGTCAGGAAACATAGATGCAAGCATCACCAACAGAATACAAGAGATAGAAGAGAGAATCTCAGGGGCAGAAGATAACATAGACAACATTGACAGAACAGTCAAAGAAAATGCAAAATGCAAAACAACCTTAACTCAAAACATCCAGGAAATCCAGGACACAATGAGAAAACCAAACCTAAGGATAATAGGTATAGAAGAGAGTGAAGACCTCCAACTTAAAGGGCCAGTAAATATCTTCAACAAAATTATAGAAGAAAACTTCCCTAACCTAAAGAAAGAGATGCCCATGAACATAGAAGAAGCCTATAGAACTCCAAAAAGACTGGACGAGAAAAGAAATTCCTCCCGACACATAATAGTCAAAACAACAAATGTACAAAACAAAGAAAGAATACTAAAAGCAGTAAGGGAAAAAACATCAAGTAACATACAAAAGCAGGCCTATCAGAATTACACCAGACTTCTCACCAGAGACTATGAAAGCTAGAAGATCCTGGGCAAATGTCATACAGACCCTACAAGAATACAAATGCCTGCCCAGGCTACTATATCCAGCAAAACTCTCAATTACCATAGATGGAGAAAACAAGATATTCCATGACAAAACAAAATTTACACAATATCTTTCCACAAATCCAGCCCTACAAAGGATAATAGATGGAAAACATCAACATAAGGAGCAAAACTATACCCCAGAAGAAGCAAGAAGGTAATCTTTCAACAAATCCACACAAACTTAATTCCACTTCTTACAACAAAAACAACAGGAATGTGACAATTACTTTTTCTTAATATATTAATATGAAAATTAATATTACCAGCATATCCTCATCGATTGAAATCCAAAAATATGAGGAATTAGAAATTTGTTGATTGTCATCCAATGGTCTCTCTAATTTGGTAATTGGAGAAATAGGTCCAACATTGTACATTCTATATGCACTTTCAGCTTGTTTGTTTGTGACAGTGTCTGGCTGTGTACAACATAAGGGTCTTGAAATCTTGTTTCTCCTATCTCAGCCTCTCTATTAGTAGTATTGTTTATTTCATGTCTTTACACCATCCTATGGTTTTCAGAACAGCTTATATATTTCAAAAGTAGTTATATACCCAAAAGAAACATAGATCCTTAACTAGGGAGGTTGCTTGTAAGAGAACAACAAAGAGTGAGACTGAATGCTTTGCCTGACGTTTGTAATTCTTGTATCAAATTTGAAGAACAGGACTTTATAAGTTACTCTTTCTTTGAGATGAATGCTTTTCCAAATTATCACAGCTAATGAACCAAATTCTTACCATTACCCAATGTCCATGCCACCCTCCAAACAGAACCATTGTTCATTGAATCAGTTGTTGTATGACTTTATGGATAGACCATCTTAATACCTACACTATTTCTTAATTGAATGTAACCTGTTCTCTGTGGGCTGAGAATAAAGTCACTCACTCAAGTCAAATAGCTTTGACCATAGCAGGAAGTCTGTATCCAAAAATCGAGCCTACAATTCATTTCTTGGTGCAGCAGAACTATCAACTCTCAGCTTAGCTACAATGGAGGTAAAATCCTTTGCTGATGTCAGGGCCATTGAAGTATAGCCTTATTACAATGAAATCCAATGTCTAAAAATTGTTCTTATTTTGGGCTTGTACCACAGTAAGAGCCAAGATTTTAAACTCTACTAAATACAAAACAAACAAAAAGACTTTTTGTATTTATGTTCATTTAGGAAAATACCAGTAGTGATGTATTATTTTGAAGTATACAGTTAATACGTTTGGAGTTATTTAAAATTTATATTGAGAACAATGTATTTTCACTATTGCTGTAGAAGAGCATCTACGTAAGACCGTTAAATTGATTGTTGTTTTATATCAAACTACTTTTATAATACTTATTTGTATTATAATATTTTATAAATTTTAAGGAATATGACAAAAAAGATATTGTAGGTATTGAAGAGTGGGTCTCTGGGAAGAGTGGGGGTACAAATGGGAAACAAGAATGTGATTTAATTCTATTTACTTAAAATATGTTTTTAAATGTTAACAAGTTCAGATAAATTAAAATCGTGTAACTTTTCCCATCATAATCCAATAAAAGTTTAAACAAAAGAAAATTTTGGCATTTTTATACGTGTATTGGATATGTATGTATTTATGTGGATTTCCTCCCCTTAAGGATAATAGATGTCATACCCCTAGAGCTAGAATTATAGAGGTAATTCTACAAATATAGTTTCTCAGAATTTACCTCTGATCCAATGTAATTGTGGCCAGGGTTCTAACCTGCTGAGCCATTTCTGCATCCCCCAAACTGAGAAATTTATCTGACCCACTTGATACTTCATTTCCAATTTGTGGGGAAAATCACTAATAATAGATACAGTGAAAGAGCTTGAAATAATAGAATGGAAACAACAGTTTATATATTATAATTTGAGGAATAGATTCACACTGGGGTACAAAGTTAATATTGAGGCCTCATGTACCTTTTCTCAGGTTTGCACCAACACTAAAACTGACAAAACTATAGCATCATGTCTTGATCACGACACTGGCCATAATAAGAGGCAGATCAGCAGGAAAAGCACTCAGAACTTAAAACTGATTACCTGAGTTCAAACCCCAGGGCCTACATAGTAGAGAGAACAAATTCCTACAAGTTTTACTCTGGCCTCCTCAAATCTGTGCTTGAACATGCCCACACACAGTAAAGAAACAAAGTATAGTTTCTAAGTTTAGTTTACTCAGTTCAGTGTATCCTGAATATCTGCCTGTTAAACTGTGTATCTCCTTACCTCTAATCATACCTTAGGAGCATGTTATAGGGTTCTATTATCTACGATCTTTCCAGCACTTATTCTAACCCAATCCTTCCAATCACCTAACACATGGTAGTAAAGAAAACAATTAGAGAGGAAAAAGAGTATAGACCTCTTAAGACTATTTCCTGCTGAATAGAGTCATTGGCTTCCTTCGGGGAAGTCCAATCTCCATCAAACAAGACAGTGAAACAGTAATCCAGCAACAGCAAAATTAGGAGCAGGAACAGTAGCAAGAGGGACTGGCAGCAGTAGGCAGAGCAGTAGCCACCACAGGCCCTCTTGGAGCTCTGACATTAATACCCTCTCACAAGTCCCCAGAATTCTAAACTAAAACTGTCTGCTTCTGGAAAAAATGAATACCCCTCCAAAAGAATGGGACACTGATTGTTAGTAGCTGTAGACAATGTGAAATAGCCCCATACCCCACATCTGGGATTAAAACAAAAACCTATTCACATAATGTAACTGTGTTTATAAAGAAATGCAAATTATCACTATAATAATTTTCACTGTGTATGCAGATAAACTGCTACATGATGATCTACCTGATGCCCACATATTCCAATTGTAATCATGCCCAGCAAACAAAAACACCCTGGCTCCTAGATACAGGAATCTGTTCTTCATCTCTGATAACTTGCCAATTGATTATATGAAACAAATAGAGCTACATGGTAAATCAATTTGGTGTTGGTTTGACTGACACAGTCCAAAACCAATGAATAACAACCAGGTTGCTCCATGCTAAGAAAGAATTGCATTTCTCAGGATAGATTAATCTAGTAGAAAATTTTTTCAATGTCATGAGAAATATAGTGAATGCTAGTGATGATTATATGTGACAAGAGTGTCTCTTTTAATCCCACAACTTTTAAAGATTAAAACTCTAGGTATCATCTAACTAAAATTTCTTGTGAATGAGAAAAGGCCACTTTGACAATATGGAAAGATGAGGAAGGAGTGAAGGACATATTTCATGTACAGGCAACAGCTTTTGGGATTGTGGGATAGCCCCCATGCCAGTTGTTAAGAACCCAAATGAAAACCAAGCATCACATTCCTACATATGTGCATAGAGGCCTATGTATGGCCTGTGTATATTCTTTTCATGGAGGTTCAGACTCTGAGAGCTCCAGGGATTATAGATTTGTTGATTCTTTGGATCTTACTGTTGAAGTTGGCAATCCTCCCTCCTATTCTTCCACAAGAGTCCCTAAGCTCTATCCTTCATCTGTCTTGTATTAGAGATGCAGCCTACATCCTCACTCCTGATGATTGCAGATTTCCATTCATCTAGCCTTCTGTCCTGTCCTTCCCCACACCTGATCCTGAACCCCCACTGCCCTCACTTTTACCCAGCTCCCTCACTCCATTTGCCTAAATGACAATTTTATTCACCTTTCTGAGTGACATTAAAGCATCCTAGTGTTTGCCTTCCTTCTTTTTTAGCTTCTTAGGGTCCCTGGTATGTAGCAGGGGTATCCTGTATTTTATGGCTAATATCCACTTATAAGTGAGTATATACCTGCATTTCTGGTGGAAGTGCAAACATGTAAAACAACTTTGGAAATCAGTTTGGCAGTTTCTCAGAGAACTGGAAGTAGTTGTAAATCATCTCCTTGATATATACTCAAAAAAGATGCTCCAACATCCCATAAAGATACTAGGACAACTATGTTTATAGCAGCTTTACTCATAATATCCAGGAACTGGAAACATCCTAGCTGTTCCTCAACTGAAGAATGGATGAAGAAAACCCAGAATATCTACACAATGGAATACTATTCAGCTATAAAAAACCAAGGCATCATGAATTTTGCAGGCAAATGGATGGAACTTGAGAATATCATCCTGAGTTAGGTAACCCAGTGCCAAAAGGACATTCATGTTTTTCATAATTCTCCAAAGGGTTATGTGAATTATTAAGATATTTATTTTTTATTTCTTTGGGTTTTTTATTTGTTTTTAGAGCATTCAGCTTCCCTGTTAGAACTGTCCTCATTGTATATCAAAGGGGTGTGCATTTAAACATTCGTTTACATACTCTTCAACAGGATCTGAGTTTGATTTCCAGCACCTCTGTCAGCAACCTCACATGTAGAACCACATGTGAATTTCATACATTCTAATAAAAAATGAAATATTTGTACAAATTAATGGACTGGAAAGCATTATATAGGCCAAATTAAGCTATTCTCAGAAATAGACACTCTATGTTCCCTATTATGTACAGATCCTAGCTTCATATTTCTCTATTTCTGTGCTTAACTTGTAGCATCTATAGAGGTAAAGGAAGAAAGTGGTCATGACAGATGGGGTGAAAAGAAGTAATAGAGGTGGAGTTGTCAGTAAAATACATTTTATAAGTAATGTGTGAATTCTAGATATAAACAGGGATGGGTGGGGACATGGAAGAAAGGTAGGGTTTGTGATAGTGTCAACAAATCTTAAAATTAAATAAAAGTCTATTGAAGTGGAAATTTTTGGCATCATTGGAGACCCAGTTATGTCGTGTGATGTTTTTCTGGAAACTGTCTTGTGGGAAGATGGTTTGTTGTAGCAGACACCTAAGAGCCTGTTTTGGTGAGAACACATGGTGTTTTTCTGGAAGCTTCCTGGTGAAAGGGCATATGATGTTTTGCTGGAGAAGGTGCATTACAGGGCGCATATAGTTCAGAAAGAGTAAAACTGTAATCCAGAGAAAGTTTTTGATGCTTTGGAATTGGTTCACCTTGCTGGTCTTTTTTGCACTTTGCCTTGCTGGTCCATGCTGATGAAACTCTGGCATTGAAACCAATGCCTTGTTGATCTTTATTGGGCTTCACTGATGCTACTCTTCAATGCTTATGCTCTGGCATTGCTTTTGGCTCTGAATTTTCCTTGTAACTTTGTAGAGAGAACTGCAACAAAGAACTTCTGATGGTGTTCTGGCTGCTTTTTGGCATGTTGGTATACTCATGCCAATTAGTAAAGCTTCATTGTTTCTTTTGGATTGAGCTGCTATTACTCATTCATCTTTAGTATTTTGGTAGTAGACTGGACTGCAGACAATTATCATTGGAATTGCCCTCAAGCAAATACTCCTAAACATGTCTGCTTTACTCTTGTCCTATTAGGCATCTTCCTCCCCTACCTTTAGTTGCTGGGCTATAAGAGAGGTTGAATCATTTAAGAACCTTCATTAAAGTTTGTTTTAAAAATATAAGCCTACAGGTTATATTACAACCCATTATTGCAGAAATTAAATTTAAAGGGGTTTGAGAAAATTTAAATGTTTTACACCACAAGTGGATACTGATTATCTGAGAAGCTGCATGTGTCTAAAATGAAAATGTGATCCATTTACACGATTTCAACTGCTGAGAAAAATGAAATTTGCAGGAAGATGGGTAGGTCTAGAAAGGCTTCTACTGAGTTTTGCAACCCAGAACCAAGAAGACAAATATTGTATGTTTTCTCTTTAATATGAATGTTTTATGCTTTATATATGTGTGTTCCATTTAGAATACTAAAATAGGATAGATAGAAGGGAGATGGGAAGAGGGAATTTATTTAAATAAGGAAAAATAAAAATTCATGTTATAAAGGGATAAATAGAATAGGAAGATTAGATGGGAAGATTGAAAAGAGGACAGGATAAATGAGGGAATGCAGGGAGAGACAAGTAACACTAAAGGCCTTTTGAAAAGTTATGAGGAAACCTACTACGTTAGAAGCTTCCTATAATATATACATTTACAAAAGGAATTTAAGTAAAATTACTATATATGTGTGTGTGTGTGTGTGTGTGTGTGTGTGTGTGTGTGTGTGTGTGTGTTGTGGATGGCTCTGTGCTGCTTGCTCTCCCAGGAGAGGCTGTTTGGGATGAGGAACGAATCACATACTCAGTTGGCTTTTTGTGAAGCAATCCCCTAATGAATAAAGAAGCCAATAACTGGGGGAGTAGGCAGGACTTCCAGGTTGGACAGAGGAAGAGAGGAAGCAGGAGAGAGTTAGGTCCTTTTTGGAAAGGACAGCAGAGTGTTAAGATGTAGCTGCCAGAGTTTCCTGGTATCGTGGCAGATCTGCAAGGATTCACCACTGGAGAAATTGGATTTTAATAAGGCTTACATGGTTAGGTTTTAGTTGTTGGGCCCAGAGATTGAGTTACCATTGTTTCTGAACTAAGTTTGTGTTGCATTTTTTCTTCATATGGCAGTTTATCTGGGTTCCAGAGAGAAAGGTATGGCAGCAAAGCATGGGTTTGGCAGAGGTACACCACAAAAGCAGTGGGGGATTTGAAGCATGGTTTCTGTTGTAGTGACTGCCAGTGGGAACCTAGTAAGCTGAGTGGAGAAATTGTGGAGTTCAGAATCAGAATCTCCACAAGATAAAAACAGGTTGACTATTGCCTGCCAGTGCATGGCTAGCCAGGCTGCCAGGGCATAGAGTTACAGCATCAGGGTGGAAAAGTGCGAGTTAATTTTTTCTTAATATTTAAGTGGGGTTGCAAAACCCCAATTAGACATTATAGTCTGTGACATAAAACCCTAGCACCAAAAATGGCTAAGATCTTTTTACTTGTTTGCCAATAGGGTTTTGTGTAACCACACCCAAATACTACAGCCAATGTTCTTTGGTTGTCCTCTACAACTTGATATCAAGACCATATTGCTAAAATGATTGCAAACACCTGTTGTAGTTTGAATAAGAATGGCTCCTGCATGGTCATACTCTTAAATGCTTAATGAGTGGCACTACTTGCAAGGATTAGAAGGAATGGCATTGTTGGAGTACTTGCGGCCTTGTTGAAGGTGGTTTGTAACTTAGAGTGGGCTTTGGGGTTTCCAATGCCCATCCCAGTACCAGTATTTATCAGTATTGCTGCAGCCTATAGATACATATGTAGAATTCTCAGCTACTCCTCTAGCACCATGTCTGCCTGTATGCTGCCAATGACTCATGCCATGACAACAATGGACTAAATTCTGAAACTGTAATCAACTTCCAATTGGATGTTTTCTTTTATAACAGCTGTCATGGTCATGTGTCTCTTCATCAAAGTAGAACAGTAACCAAGACAATAGCACATAATTATATCATAGAATATGTAGATATATAATTGGTATCCCATCACAAGCTTCACCTTGCTGGATAGCATTCTTAGTAGTGGAAGTTCCTATATATACTAGCAGAGGAGAAAAGTAATCATCAATCATCAATCTTACCCAGATACAAATCTTCTGAGTTATAATAATCACCTACATGGCAAGACATACCCAATGGTGCAATAGTGGCACAAGTGCTATGGAAGTAACAAAGCACCTTTTATTATTGGATTTAAACCCTTCTCCACAAGATAGTATATATAAAACTGACAAGGATAAGGAGACCAAAAATCTGAGGCTAAATATTTCATGGCCCTAGAGGAGAACCTCCTAGTATTATTTTGCTAAAAAAGGACTAAAATGACTCCTAATGACTTATTTCTACACAAATAGAGCTTCACTCAACTCTCACCAAAGAAGTTTCACTTCATAGTAAATAGGAGTTAACACATATATCCACAACTGGACAATGTGCATAAATTAAGAGACTTTGGAATCCTCAAACTTAAATGGAATATCTACATCACTCCTCTCCCTGAAAGTTCAGAGATATATGCAGAAGGAAGGAGGAAATATTATAACAAATAAAGATAATTGATAGCTTCAAGGAAATAGAATTTTCCAAACACAGTAGATTAGATGCTCATATGAACTCACAAAGATGATGGCAACATGCAAAAGTCATCATACATTCAAATCTGACAAAAACCTCAGCATGGAGGAAAGAAGTAAACACGAAGTCCCATCCCTAAAAAGAAACTATTTATAATTGATAGCTTCTGTGGGGAAAAATAGAGTTTACTTCATTGGAGTGACACTGAGTATATCAACCACATTCCAGGGTTGGCCCCATTGTCAGTAGTAGTCAACCAACACAACTTGGTTTCCATAGTTTTGATTTTTTTAAGAGAAAGAAAGAAGTTGGGTAAGGAGATGGAAAAGATCTGGGAAGGGTTTGTAGGAGGAAAAAAGTATAATTAAGCTATATTTTATGAACTCCTCAAAGAATAATTTAAAACATCAATCAAAGAAAAGAACAAATACAAACATGTTAATAAGATTCAAAGAAGGACTGAATAAAAATGATATAACTTCAGAGATGTCAGAAAATAGCTGGTAAATTTCAAGAAAACATGCACAAAGAAAGAA
>JADRCD010154112.1:0-23149 GCA_019843815.1 Montemys delectorum | reverse complement strand
CAACAGTCACTTTCAGCCCTTGATGAGGTTAACATAGATGTCACAGTTAGTTAGGGCTGAGCACCCAACAGTCAGTTTCAGCCCTTGAACAGTTTCAAGTTTTTGCATTGACCACTGGCTAGGCCACTGCAGAAAAAAAGCTTCTCTGGCCAAGGCTGAGAGCAGAACTTATTAATGTATATAGATATAATATTTAGAAGGTGGTTTGAAATGTGTTCAAGCTGGGTGGTGGCAGCTAGTGTTTAATCCCAGCACTCAGGAGGCAGAGGCAGATGAATCTCCGTGAGTTTGAAGCCAGCCTGCTTTTCACAGTGAGTTCTAGGACAGCCAAGGCTGCACAGAGAAACCCTGTCTGGAAAAAAAAGTAAGAACATACGCTCATTTAGCAAAACAACAGTAGTAGCTTCTCCACGAAGCCCTATGACTTCCTGAATTTTTGACCAAGTTTACATTACATACATTCCTTCCCGTCAAGCAAGCCTCTACGCCAAGACCTTTATACCAGTAATGTACCAGTAGGTATCTTGCCTGACACACTGATTGGTTTTATAGCACTCAGGGTTCCTTGCTGGATAATACCACTAATTGTGTGTGGGCCTTGTAACCCCTCCACGCCCCTCACCCACACAGCACCTTCCCACCCTATGAAAGCCATCAGGGAGAAACTTTTTTTTTTGGTTTTTCAAGACAGGGTTTCTCTGTGTAGCCCTGGCTGTCCTGGAACTCACTCTGTAGACCAGGCTGGCCTCAAACTCAGAAATCCATCTGCCTCTGTCTCCCAAGTGCTGGGACTAAAGGCGTGTGCCACCACTGCCCTGCTAGGGAGAAACTTTTCAGGTCAGTTCCAGCTTGTTTTCTGTGTCCTGAAAACAAAGTATGTTGTGCTTAAGCAATATAATCTTTTTTAAAAAATTTGTTTTTTTTAATGTGTGTATTCCAGTATGGGTCTGTTTCTATGAGTACATTGTCTGCAGAGGCCAAAGGAAAGTGTAGATGCCCTGGAGTTAGAGGTACAGGCAGGTCTAAACTGTCCAATGTGGGTGGGTGCTTAGAACTGAATTCAAGTCCTCTGCAAAAGCAGTCAGTGCTCTTAACTATGGGACCATCTTTCCAGTCCTAGCAATAGATTCTTCCTGTCTAGTTATAGTGGGCAGCTAACAGTAATGGCCATGGCCTGTGTTGTTTAAGAGTCCCCTGGGGTAAAATGGTAGCCCATCCCAGGCACTGAGGTTTTCATTTGATAACTCATGTCTTCTGAAGAAAGTATTGTCCATCCCTGCAAGGTACCTGTGTTCAAACTCCTTTTTTTCAAAATTATAAAGTTGTCAGTTTCTATAAGGTTATTTTTTCGTATATCCTTAATTTGGTTGAGAAAAAAGTAGAAAAAAATACAATGTAAAATGTATTTAAATGTATGTAAAAAAAGAATGCTTGCAAATTTTTTTTGTTTTTTTTTTTTTTTTCAAGACTGGGTTTCTCCATGTAGCCCTGGCTGTCCTGGAACTCACTCTATAGACCAGGCTGGCCTTGAACTCAAAAATCTACTTGCCTCCGCCCCCCAAGTGCTGGGATTAAAGGTATGCACCACCACCGCCCGGCTCCAAATAATATTTTGAACAACTTTATGCCAATGGATTTATAAAATACAGATACAAATTGTATAGATACAAAAGTTTCCTGAAGAAAAAAAAAAGTTTACCAGAACTGACTCGGCTGCAAGTAGACTTGTGACTGATAATAAGATAAAAAGATCCGAGAAGCTGGAGAGATGGCTCAGCAGTTAAGAGCACTGACTGCTCTTCTAGAGGTCCTGAGTTCAAATCCCAGCAACCACACGGTGGCTCACAGCCATCTGTATATCTGAAGAGAGTGTCAGTGTACTCACATACATAAAATTAATTAATTAATTAATCTTTAAATAAAATAGACCCCCCCAAATTAAGAAACAGATATGGAATAGTTAGCTCATAATCATAATCCCCAGTTATAGGGGATATGATGACCTCTTCTGACCTCCATCAAATACACATCTGTTGTAAAGACATACATGCAAGAAAAATACTTATACATATAAATTAAATAAATTGAAGGAATCTTAAAAGAAAAACAAATGCCAAACTTACACAGATTCTTACAGACAAAGAACAGCTTGGACAAATACCACATTCTATGAAGTTAGCCTAACCTTGGTACCAAAAGCTAACAAAATAGCAAATGAGACCACAGCCTCATTGAAGGATAAGAACCAAAAACCCTAAACTCAGCCAAAACCCGCCACATGCAGGAGTTATTGTTAATTGCATTTAAAGAATATAAGCATAAATATACAGCTAAAGACTAATTTACTGTTTTATCCAGAAAATAAACAAGAGAAGGACCAGCAAGATGGTGCTTGCTCCATGAGTCTGATGATCTGAGTTCAATCCCTAATCCGAACAATGGAATGAGAGAACCAAGTGGATGTGTGCAGTTCAGTGAGATGGCTCAGACAATAAAGCGCACTTGCTGTCAAGCCTGATGACTCAAGTTCAATCCCCAGAGCCCACACGACAGAAAAAGAGAACCAAGTACCACAAACGTCTCTTCCTCCCCCACCCCACCCCCCTCTCTCTCATTCATTGGTTTGTTTGAGACAGGTTTTCTCTGTGTAGCCTTGGCTGTACTAGAACTCACTCTGTAGACCAGGCTGGCCTCAAACTCAGAAATCCACCTACCTGCCTCTGCCTCTGCTGCTGCTGCTGCCTCTGCCTTTGCATCTCCAGTGTGCTAGGATTAAAGGTGTGTGCAACTACTACCTAGCTCCACATCCTGTTTCTTAACTTCCGCTTACATGCTATGTTACTCATGTATGCACACATGTGTATGCACTCATAGGAATGCACCGGCTTATGCACACACACAAGTAGGTAAATGTAAAAAAAAAAAAAAAAAATTAAGCAAGATGCACACATCTGTAATCACAGCACTCCTCCAGCAGACTCTGAACTCTGGGGTAATAGCACAGCAGAAATTAGAGAGAGCCCCAACGCTGGCTGCCAAGACCAGGTCGCTTCCCAGCACCCACATAGCAGGTCACTACACGGTAAGTCTAGTTCTAGGGGATCCACTATCTTCTGATTGCCACAGTACCAGGCACCAGTGTTGTATATACATGCAGACAAAACATTCATGCACATAAAGTAGATCTAAAAAAAAAAATATTTAAGTTGTCCTCTGACCTCCACATACATCAGTGCCTGCGTACATATACACACACAGAGTGATATTTTTTTCTAGTTTTTAAGAGGTGAAATATGGGATTGGTAAGATGGCCTAGAGGGTAAGAGCACTGACTGCTCTTCCGAAGGTCCTGAGTTCAAATCCTAGTAACGACATGGTGACTCACAACCATCTATAATGAGATCTGACGCCCTCTTCTGGTATGTCTGAAGACAGCTACAGTGTACTTACATAGAATAAATAAATCTTTGGGCTGGAGCAAGCGGGGAAGGCCAACCAGAGTGAGCCCTCCGGGACCAACTGGAGCAAGCAGAGGTCCTAAATACAGTTCCCAGCAGCCACATGAAGGCTCACAAATCTGTACAGCTGCAGTGTACTCACATACATAAAATAAATAAATCTTTTTTAAAAAGAAGAGTTGAAGTATGCAAAGCTGTTAAGAGCACCATTGCTCTTGCAGAGGACCCAGGTTTAATTCTTAGCACTTGGCCGGGCGGTGGTGGCACATGTCTTTAATCCCAGCACTTGGGAGGCAGAAGCAGGCGGATTTCTGAGTTCGAGGCCAACCTGGTCTACAGAGTGAGTTCCAGGACAGCCAGGGCTACACAGAGAAACCTGTCTTGAAAAACCACAAGAACGAAATTAAAAAATAAAAAAATTCTCAGCACCTGTACAACAGCTGACCTCCAGTGCCAGATCTGATGGTACCATACACACACATGGTACACAAACATTTCATGCAGGTCAAAATATCCATACACATAAAATTTAAAAATAAATAAACAAACAAATAAGTAAAAGAAAGAGACACAATGTAATTACATGGTCCTAAAGTTGTAGGTCAAAAATTTCAAAAAGTTCCAGGACAGTCAGAGCTACAAAGAGAAACCCTGTGTCAAAATAAATAAATAAATTAAATAAATAAATAAGTAAATAAATAAATAAATACAAACCAGAGGGAGTGGGGAGGAGGAAGGAGGAGGAGGGAAAAGAAGTTTGTCTTTAAAATCTGGCAGAGGCAGGCAGGTCTATATGACGCTGAGGTCAGCCTGGACTACACATTGAGTTCCAGGCCACAAGGACAGTGAGGGGAGGGTTTCTGGGCAGGACTGCAGGGCTTCGGCGCCACTTCTCTGGCTCTGGGGACACCCGTTGGCTGTGCGATGGCAAGGGAGCTACAGCACTTTCAAACACCACACTGAGGAGGTACATTAGGCAGAGGAAGAAGCACCATCTCTCCTGCTTCGGAAAGGGACTGTTTCCTGGAAGTCTCTTCAGAAGGCTTTCCTTCTAAATTCATGGGTTTGAATTGAGTTACAGTTCCCTTCTTAAACAAAGCCCTATGCCGGGGGTGGAGGGAAGCATAACTGGGTAGTATCACATATGGCTTTGTGGAGGAAGGTGCTTTAAAGCACCGTAACATGGTACGTGAAAGGAGAAAAGAGGAGGAGGAATTGATGTTAATTGGGCAGCAAACAGTCTCTCCTACATTCATAAAACTTCCCCTGGACATGAGGAAACACTCCTCTACTTCCCTTAATTCTGCTTCTCCTTTTACCTAGAACCCTTCTGAGCAACAGTTCCCAGAATCCTTAATACCAGGAAAACAATCACTAGAAACTTCCACCTCTCCGTATAAAACTTAAAAATTGACACTGCATGGTTAAGAACACTAGTTGCGCTTCTAGAGGACCAAGGTTCAGTTCCCAGCATCCATATGGCAGCCAGCTCACAGGAGTCTATAACACCAATACCAGGGGACCCAAAACCTGTCACCATTAGGCACTGTCTACAGGTAGTATACAGAAATGGGTAGAGGCAAAACACACAAATGAAAAAGAAAACTAAAGGCAGGGCGGGGCGGTGGTGATGCACACCTTCAATCCCAGCAATTGAAGGGCAGAGGCAGGCAGATCTCTGAGTTCAAGGCCAGCCCAGGACAGCCAGGGCTACATGAGAATCCCTGTCTCAAAACAAAACCAAGCAAAAATATTTAAAATGGTATTATGAAAGTTGTTGGAATTAGAGTAGAATCATCTTGTCAAGCCTTCCTAAAGAATAAACAAAGGTGAGAGCCTGTGAGGGAGGAAATCCCACTCACACAGGCTGGCTAGCCAGACTGCTCCCAGAAGACTTCTGGGAGCACAGCTTTGCACAATGGCCATCATCCCTTCCAGCTGATAACCCAGTGAGGATAGCTGCTCAGCACCTGCCTAATCCCCTACTGAAGCCATAATGCAATAGACCCTTGGAGCCTGTGACCTCCCCCAGCCTCGGGCAGGATGAACCAGACCTCGCCCTGGCCACAAAGTAGCTAGCCCACCTAGGGTGAGGTTTCCTGAGATTAAAAAAAAAAAAAAAAAAGTCCTTTGTTCTGCCACTTCTCTGCCTCTCCCGAAGTTCCTGCTAGGAGCCACGCCCTGCTGAGCTGCTACACCTGCCTCTGGGACCTAACATCAAGATGCTAATTTGGCCACAAGATCCTGGCTTACTGAGGGTAGGTTTCCCTGCCTGTATATTTCTCAGATTCAAAAATACACATTGGTCCTTGGTCAGAACCTTTGACTCGTTATTTCTCTCCTATTCCCTTATTTTCCCAGGCCTCTGCCTCTCTTCCAGAGACCTGGTTTGTGTAGCTACTAGCGGCTACTACAGTGGCCAGGGATTTCAGTCTCAGGATATTTTCTGTACTCCTTTGCAGTTCACATTTATATTTTCCCCTTGTTGTAAGCATGTGAAATCCCAGGAGGCTAAGGCAGGAGAATTTCCATTTCCAGTCAACCTGGAATCATGTACCAAGACCCTGATATAAAGCCAAAATTCTCCTTGCCTCACCCTTTTTGAATACACCTGTAGTTTACTGTGCTATGTGTGCATTCCAGTGTTCTTGTAGCCCAAAATAAATATCATTATTGCCAGGTGGTAGTGGTGCATGCCTTTAATCCCAGCACTTGGGAGGCAGAGGCAGGCAGATTTCTGAGTTCTAGGCCAGCCTGGTCTACAGAGTGAGTTCCAGGACAGCCAAGGTTATACAGAGAAACCCTGTCTCGAAAAACCAACAACAAAAAAAATCATTATTTCAGGAATTACAATTAAAGCTACTATAGTGTCACATACAAGTGTCTGTGTCAACACAAGTCTTATTGCTCTAAAAGAAAATAGTGAGATGAAGAATTACTGGTTTATATTGTGTTTATGCTTCATTTTCTAAGAAGCCAGAAAATGGGGCTGGAGAGATGGCTACATGGTTAAGAGCACTTGTTGCTCTTTCAGAGGACCTGGGTTTAGTTTTCAGCACCCATATGCTGGCTTACAACCATGCATAACTCCAGTCCCAGGGGATCTGATGCCTTCTGACCTCTGAGCCCACCATGCATGCAAGTGGAACATATTTATACATGCAGACAAAACAGTCATATACATAAAACAAAATATTTAAAACACAATTTTAAAGCCAGAAAACTTAAATATTGTTTTTGAATTTCAGTTGGGGAAAACAAATCAGCAGTTATCATTTTAACCAGCTGAAAAAAGTTAACATTACTAAAATTAGGACAGTTTAGCCTGGCTTGATGGTGTAGGCCATGGTCCCAGGAGCTCAGGAGGCTTAGGCACACCCCTAGCAAAAGCCTATATTAAGATAAAGTTTTGCTTTTTTCTTTTTAAGAGCTAGGGACTGTTTGCCTCACATGAGCAAGACTCCAGGTTCAATCCCTAGTAACACACATTTAAAAAAACAAAAGGCAGCCTGTGTTCCTTATGCACTGCAGAAGAATGTTAGGAAACGCAGAGTAGCAGCTACAACATATTCTTGGCAAAATGGCTATCAACTACACTTACGAGTTCTGCTTTTCAAGCTAGAAGAAAATACAGGACAGGTGACAAGTTAAAGGACACTTTCAGGAAACACTCAACACACTCCAGAAGATTGGCAGTCACAAAGCAGCTGCCCTGCTAACCCCAAGCATCAGAGTTGAGCATGGTAACAACCTGTCTGTAGTCCAAGCACATGGAGGCCAGTGCAAGAGGATCATGGGTGGCTTTGGTCTTTGTCCAAAGGAGTCTCCCAACAGAACAGCTCTGCAGACGCTGCAGCTGCAGGATGGTGAGATGATGCTGCATTCAAGACGCCATCAGCTCTATAATGGTGGCAGCCCTCCAGGACCAGAGGGAAGGAAGGGTTCCAGAGAAGGAAGAAACCAGGAAATGACATCAGAGGGACATAAGGGCTGAAGAAGAGGTCAAAGCAAGAGCAACACAAGGGCTCAGACCTGTGAAGGGTGAAAGGTGATGTCCTGGCTAGTAGTCTTATGTCAACTTGATACACTAACTGGAGTTATCTGAGAAAATGCCTCCATAAGATCGGCTGTGAGGTATTTTCTTAATTAGTTTTTGGGTTTTTTGTTTGTTTGGTTTTTGGTTTTTTTCAAGACAGGGTTTCTCTGTATAGCCCTGGCTGTCCTGGAACTCACTCTGTAGACCAGGCTGGCCTCCAACTCAGAAATCTGCCTGCCTCTGCCTCCCAAGTGCTGGGATTAAAGGTGCATACCGGCGTCGTCCAGCTTTTAATCAGGTATTCACAGGGAAGGGTCCAGCCCAATGTGGGTGGTTCTGTCCTCGGGCTGGTGGTCCTAGGTTCTATAATAAAGGAGACTAAACAAGCCTTGTGGAGCAAGCCAGTAAGCAGCAGCCCTCTGTGGCCTCTGCGTCAGATTCTTGCCCTGCTTGTGTTCCTGTCCTGACTTCCTTCAATGATGAACAGCAATGTGGAGATGTAAACCAAATAAACCCTTTCCTTTCCAACTTACTTTTTGGTTATGATGTTTTTTGTCAGGGTCAGAGTGTCCCTGTTGTCCCTGAGAATTTGACCTTATCTGAGTAACAGTCTATTCTCTGAGGAACCATGGAGTGTTCTCAGAAAAACCATAAAATGTTTTGTCAACGCTTCCGCTCCGGCCAGGTGTGAAGCCAGGTGTACACCCCCCGCCCCACTTCCTCTTAACGCTTCCTTGCTCTACAAGTATAATTGTCCTGCCCTTCTGAAGTAAAGTCAGGCTTTGACAACCGTTTTTGCTTGGCCTCGTTCCTCTCTCTCGCCCATCTCTTTCAGGCTTCGTCCCCTTCGGACCCTGGTTAATTACTCGCCCCGCGGGCCAGGGCAGTGGCGCCTGAACAGGGACCCCAAAGTACGGACGCTTGCCAGACGGAACACATAAGCGGAGCTCCGGAGACAGAGATCACCACACGCGCTATGGTCCTTCCGCCACTCACGGGAGACCAGCGAACGGTAAGCAAAGATTCATCCGTCTCATAGAAATGGGCCAGCAGTTGTCGAAGGAGGCAGCTTTCATTAAGGATTTGAAGGCCTCCCTCAGGGAGAGAGGAATCAGAGTTAGAAAGAAAGACTTTATGAAATTTTTTATATTTGTGGATCAGACTTGTCCATGGTTTATCATAGATGGGCCGAATATAAGCCCAATAAAGTGGCAAAGGGTGGGCCGAGAACTTAATGATAGGCTTACCAAGGAAGGTCCTGATGCTATTCCCTCCACCGTTTTTTCTTATTGGGGCCTCATTCGTGATATCGTTGAGGCAGCCAGTGATGACCCCGATAGACAGCAACTTCTGGCAGTTACTGAAAACTGCCTTAGACCCCTCTCAAGGTTCTTTCGGTCTACCCCTCCCTGGTTGTTCAAGTTATTAAGCTGAGGAGGGAGGCCTCGTTAAAATTATTTGGTAAAGATCCTGATTCTATCATTGTTCCTTATGATCTTGCTCAAGTTCAATGGCTGCTCCAAACCTCAGATGATTGGGCCATTAATTGTATTTCTTTCCCAGGGAAGATAGATAATCATTATCCCTCCGATAAACTTATCCAGTTTCTTGAACATCAGGCTGTTGTTTTTCCCAAAATTACTAAAAATACGCCTATCCCTCAGGCTCTTGTGATTTTTACAGATGGTTCCTCATCAGGGACTGCCGCCTTTAGGGCAAATGGGCAAACCGTGAGGTTTCAGACCAACCTTTCCTCAGCTCAATTGGTCGAACTGGTGGCTGTTGTCCAGGTCTTTAAGGCCTTTCCTAATCAGTCCTTTAACCTTTTTACAGATAGTTCTTATGTGGCCCAGTCAGTACCCTTATTAGAGACTGTTCCCTTTATAAAACCCACTACTAATGCTTCCCCCCTTTTTGCTTAACTTCAAGGTCTTATTTTGGCTCGAAATTGTCCGTTTTTTTTTAGGATACATACGAGCCCATTCTGGGCTCCCTGGCCCCTTGACCGAGGGAAATGACCTTGTAGATAGAGCCACCCGAGAGGACCCATTAATCTTAATAAATCTCACAGTCCCCCTTGATCCAATACGGCGGGCTCAAGAGGCTCATCAGCTACATCACCTAAATGCACAGACTCTTCGGACAAATGTTCTCCATCACCCGAGAACAAGCTCGGCACATTGTTCGTCAGTGTCCAGGATGCTTCACATTTCTACCAGAGCCACACTTGGGGATAAACCCCCGAGGCCTCACCCCGGGTGAGGTCTGGCAGATGGATGTCACTCATTTTTCCCCCTTTGGTAAATTACGGTACATACATGTGTCTATTGATACCTTTAGTGGTTTCCTTTGCGCCTCATTACAGGCCGGGGAGGCCACTAAACATGTTGTTAGCCATATGATTCATTGCCTCGCCTCTATGCCTCCCCCCAAGGTTCTTAAGACAGATAATGGCCCCGGATATACCAGCTTATCTTTGAAACAGTTCTGTGCTCAACTCAATATCAAACATATTACAGGTATTCCCTATAATCCCCAGGGTCAGGGAATCATTGAGAGAGCACACCAGACCCTAAAAAATATGTTATTAAAATTACAACATTCAGGAGGCATCCTATATCCTTTAAAAGGCAATCATAAGATATTGCTAAATCATGCTTTGTTTGTCTTAAATTTTCTGACTCTGGATGATAGAGGAAAATCTGCGGCAGACAGATTTTGGCATCCCTCCACAAAAGGTAATTATGCACAGGTCATATGGAAAGATCCGCTGACAAATAAATGGAATGGTCCAGATCCCATCCTAATATGGGGCAAAGGACATGCCTGTGTATATGATAATCAGGCACAGGGTACCCGATGGCTACCAGAGCGCCTTATTAAATTATTTAATGATACTTCCAGGGAAAAAATGCCCTGAGAACTTCCTTTTTATTTTTCAGGTCTAATGAAAATGAAGCTGATCACTCCTGATCCTGCCGCTTGGAATTTGCTCCCCTTTTTGTTTGTCTTGGTGGACACGTCCGCGCCCTATCAGCTTTTTAATTGTACGTGGCACATATTTAATCAGGCAGGAGATCTTGTCATCTCTGATACTAAAATGTCCAATTCTTTGTATTGGCCTACCCTCCAAATCGATATTTGTGCCCTAGCCATGGGAGCAGGGCCAGACTGGGGGTTGCCCTCCCTCTTTTTGCCCTCACCATTACCCGAAAATTGTATGGCAGGGACCCTTTGGCCAGGATGCGGATCCCGTTGTGCCAGGAATAATCTAGTACATCATCTTTATGACCATGAGGGTCGTGCTGGTATTTATATTTGCCCTGGCCCACATAGAGATAGGACATTAGATTACAAATGTGGGTTTCAAAGTGATTTTTACTGTGCCTCTTGGGGCTGCGAGACAATGGGCAACACTTATTGGAGACCACACTCTTCTTGGGATCTTATAAAGATTTCAGTGGGCCCTAAGCCCTTTTTTGATTATCCATCTGACCCATATGGTTGCTCGTCCAACGCCACCCATAAGAGATGGTGCAATCTTTTTAATATTTCTTTTACAGAGGCTGGAAAAAAAATATAATTGGCTTTCCTCAAGGCCTGTTTCCTGGGGATTAAGACTTTATGCTGAGGGTAGGGACCCTGGACTTATTTTTAAAATACAACTGGTCCGGTCTATACCCAATACTCAGGTGCCCTTGGGGCCGCTTTATCGAGAGTCCTCTGGATCACACTCAATTACCAAGTCACCTAAGGCCTTAAATCATTCCTTATACCACACCACCCTTTTTCAACCTACCTTGCCCCCGCCTTTAACTCCCTCTTCAGAGATTATTTTGGCCATAGCCAATGCCTCAGCGAGAGCCCTTCAAAGTTCTGATTATATAAAATGTTGGATATGCTTTTCCTCCTTGCCCCCCTTTTATGAAGGAATAGCCGTCTTTGGTAATATTTCAATAACTAATGATTCATCCGCTCTTAGATGGGCCCCCGAGCCTGGGGCCCAGGGCCTCTCCTTAAGCCAAGTTTCGGGTATAGGCACCTGCCTTTTGGGACCTTCTATGCTTCCCCCCTCTAGCTTGATTGCCATTTGTAATGTTTCATATATTGTTAATAGTTCTTTTATATATTATGCCGCCCCTGCTGATACTTGGTTTATTTGTTCCACGGGTTTGACCACCCATATTTTTTCAAAAATTTTTTTAGAAAATTGGGATTATTGTGTTCTAATACGCCTTCTCCCTAGGCTTATCTTGCGTCCACCCTCTGATCTCCTTCCATCCTCCTTGATAGATTCCCCCAGAACCGGTCGTGAGCCTGTTTCTGCTCTTACCCTGGCTATAGTGCTGGGAGTGGGGGCAGTGGGAGCAGGGACGGGCATTGCCTCACTGGTCACCTCCAACCAACACTACAGTGACCTATCTAAAGCTATTGATAAAGATATTCAGGAACTTTAGCTAGGGTTACAACATTTAAAGGACTCTGTCGCCTCCTTGGCTGAAGTGACCCTTCAAAATAGAAGAGGACTAGACCTCCTTTTTCTCAAGGAGGGAGGACTTTGTGCAGCACTTAAAGAAGAATGCTATTTTTTCAAAGATTCAACAGGATTAGTTCAAAACAGTTTGGATAAAATTAAAAAGAATCTGGAGGAGAGGCAGAGACAAAGAGAGAAAGATGAGAGCTGGTATAAAGGCTGGTTCTCTACATCCCCCTGGCTTTCTACCTTATTACCCTCAATCCTGGGACCCCTTGTTGGGCTTCTTTTACTCTTATCCTTTGGCCCTTGGGTATTTTCTAGATTAACCTCTTTTATCAAAAAACAGATAGATTCGGCCGTGAGCGGGCCTGTTGCGGTTCACTATCATCAGCTTTCGTCTATGGAGATCGAAAACACAGCAGCCCAAGAAGACGCCGAAGCTGGAGAGATGGAACCTAGCAATAGGCTGAATTTTTCTAGACTCCTTCCTCCCCCCACATGCCCCTCATTCAGTGCTCCCTGGCTTCGCGCCTTCCGAGGCAGAAATAATTAAAAATTGATATTGCCCTACTCTTTCCCTCAAGACACCTTGGAGTGCTGCCCTTAATACGGAACTCCTTGAGTGGATCAAAAATTTAATCTTGATCGACACCAAAGGCCGGTCCCCTGACTGGGCACAGGATCCCATTGCACAAGGATGATCTTGGCTGGTGTTGGTCCCTTTTCTGATGCCTCCCAAAAACCTCACCACTCTCTATCCAGGGCACAGGTTCCCATTGCACGAATGGAGAAGTGAGGCCTACGTTCCCTTGTCCAGGGCTCAGGTTCCCATTGCACGGACAAGAAGGTAGGACTGTCCCCCTTCCTAGCCCCTCGATCGCCTTCTCCCCCGGCAAGGAGTGGCTTGATCGGAGCCCTAGGGACAGTTAACATTTGGAGCGTCCTAAAATCCTTCTTGGTCCACTCCAGGATACCGTCCGGGCAGGTTAAGATGTTACTGTTCCCTCCTTATGTTACAGTGAGGGGGGAGATGTCAGGGTCAGAGTGTCCCTGTTGTCCCTGAGAATTTGACCTTATCTGAGTAACAGTCCATTCTCCGAGGAACCATGGAGTGTTCTCGGAAAAACCATAAAATGTTTTGTCAACGCTTCCGCTCCGGCCAGGTGTGAAGCCAGGTGTACACCCCCCCGCCCCACTTCCTCTTAACGCTTCCTTGCTCTACAAGTATAATTGTCCTGCCCTTCTGAAGTAAAGTCAGGCTTTGACAACCGTTTTTGCTTGGCCTCGTTCCTCTCTCTCGCCCATCTCTTTCAGGCTTCGTCCCCTTCGGACCCTGGTTAATTACTCGCCCCGCGGGCCGGGGCAGTTTTTGATTGCAGCAGTAGAAACCTAAGAAAAGTGAGTCCAAATTATAATATTAAATATAACTCTTGCTGGGCGGTGGTGGTGCATGCCTTTAATCCCAGCACTTGGATTTCTGAGTTCAAGTCCAGCCTGGTCTACAGAGTGAGTTCCAGGACAGCCAAGGCTATACACAGAAAAACCCTGTCTCGAAAAACCTATATATATATATATATATATATATATATATATTTTTTTTTTTTTTCCTTATCCTACAAAGTCATACACTAATAACGTTACTTTTTTACCTTTCTATAATTCAATTTAAACTTACTACTTCCAGGCCAGGATGTTGTTATAAAACTATGGATGTAGTAAGCTGGTGAATAATCATCCATTATTATTAATTTTACCACTAAAACATTTTATTCTCAGGCTGGCAGTGAAAGACTCCCATAGGGAGACCCTTGCTCAAGTCCCAGGAGAACTTGCACCCAAGGAAACACGAGAGACCATCTTGATGTAAACACATGAGGTAGTTTTAATATCGGAGCTCCGGGTGGACCCATATCTCACGCAGGAGACAGAGGGATCGACCCCGAGGCTCAGGGGTTAGGGGTTTTTATAGGAAGGAGGTCTAGGGGAACAAAGGAATTAGCATAGCAATACATAATTGGCTAATTCAAATCCAGCTAGAATACGTGCAGATCAGAGCATAGGGAAATTCCTAAGGGTGGTATTGAGGCAGCAGGGCATCTGGCTGGCCTCCAACCATACCTCATCATTCAGTTGGGTCATCTTGCCCAGACAGGTCCCTGCTTGCCTGAGCCCACCCAGACATGTCTTATCTATCTCTTCTTGGCCTGCTAGTTCCCGGAATGTTCAACAGTTTGCTTGCTCATTCCCAGGCCTATGTGGGCAAGCTTGTGCTGGATTTTCAGACTTATAATTCTTCTACCTGGCCAGCACAGGTCCCAAGCTTTAGTTACTCCTTTTCATTAGGATGGTTCAATGGTAGATGTACTGGCTGTCAAAGCTGACAGCGGTTTGATCCCCAGAGCCCATGTGGGATGTGATGGCTTGTGTCCAGGGAGTGGCACTATTAGGAGGTGCAGCCTTGTTGGAGTAGGTGTGTCACTGTTGCCGTGGGCCTAAGACCCTCACCCTAGCTGCCTGGAAGTCAGTCTTCTGCTAGCAGCCTTCAGATGAAGATGTAGAACTCTCAGCTCCATGCCTGCCTGGATGCTGCCATGCTTGCACCGTGATGATAGTGGACCGAACCTCTGAGCCTGTAAGCCAGCCCCAATTAAATATTGTCCTTATAAGAATTGCCTTGCCAGGCACTGGTGGCACACGCATTTAAACTCAGCACTTGGGAGGCAGGAACATTTCTGAGTTCAAGGCCAATCTGGTGTACAGAGTGAGTTCCAGGACAGCCAGGGCTACACAGAGAAACCCTGTCTCCAAAAACAAAAACAAAAACAAACAAACAAACAAAAAACAAAAAGAGTTGCCTTGGTGAGGGAATCTGTTCACAGCAGTAAAACGCTGAGGCGTGGGAGAAGGAGAGAACCAATTCCCACTAGTCCCCTGACCTTCGTATACCTGCTGTGGTATGTGTGGACATACAGACACACACCCAAATACAAATAATGTATCTTTGTTACTTTTCTGTTACTATCATGAGGCACCATGACCAAAGCAACTTATAAAAGAGATTCTCAGAGGCTTATTTCAGACGGTGAGTCCATGACCTTCATCATGGGGAGCATGACAGGCAGGCATGGTGCTGGAGCAGTAGCTGAAAACTTACACCTTGAGAGAGAACCACCAGGAAGAGAGAACAAACTGGCAATAGTTGGGGCATTTGAAACCTCAGAGCCCACCCCTAGTGATACCCGTCCTCAAGGTCACACCTCCTAATACTTCCCAAACAGGTACACCAAGAGGGGGACAAAGCATTAAAAAAAATAATAATAAATGTGAGTCAGGCAGTGGTGGCACACGCCTTTAATCCCAGCACTTGGGAGGCAGAGGCAGGCAGATTTCTAACTTCGTGGCCAGCCTTATCTACAGAGTGAGTTCCAGGACAGCCAGGACTATAGAGAGAAACCCTGTCGGGGGGGTTAAAAAAAGTGACCCTGTGGGGATCATTCCCATTCAAACCACTATAAAATGTAATTTTTTTGTTTTTGTTTTTTTCGAGACAGGGTTTCTCTGTGTAGCCCTGGCTGTCCTGGAACTCACTCTGTAGACCAGGCTGGCCTCAAACTCAGAAATCCACCTGTCTCTGCCTCCCAAACTCGGATTAAAGGCATGCACCACCACTGCCCTGCTAAAATGTAATATTTTTTTTTTTTTTTTCTTCCCAATCAGTTTCACTTAGGTTTTTCAAGACAGGGTTTCTCTGTGTAGCCCTGGCTGTCCTGGAGCTCACTCTGTAGACCAGGCTGGCCTCGAACTCAGAAATCTGCCTGCCTCTGCCTCCCAAGTGCTGGGATTAAAGGCGTGCACCACCATGCCTGGCCAAAATGTAATAATTTTTAACATATTTATTCTCATAGATAACAATAGGATATTTATTATAAAGCCCCTAATAGAGAGAGTTAAATGTTCCCTTTTCCTACGTCAGCTGTCATCCCCAGAAGGCCAAGGATAGAGCAGATGAGCTAAGGAGATAGAATTGCTTGGTGGGACTCTGGGGACAGATAAGACCCCAAGCAGTGATGCCAGAGATGGCTGTTTCTTGCTCTGACAAGTTTCCTTTCAGTGGGATAGTGGTGGATACAACTTTTAGAGATGGAGTACTGATGACACAATAGCTCTTCTGGGTAGTATCTAAATTTTGACTGAAGAAAGGGACTAACTTGTGTTTAAGGGTCACAACAGGAAAAGTTTCTGGAGCTTTGGCCATGGAACCAGCACAGCTCAGCACACCTAGACTCTGTGGGAAGCTGGCTTGCTGTGGGCCACTTGATTAGATAGTTTTCATACTTGGATCTCCTCAGGAACCAGAACCCCTAAGGGAGATTCTGAACTTGTAATTTGTTTCCCCCAAGGACTTAAACATGTGTACACTTGCACACAGACATGGGGGTAGTCTAACAATGGTCTCTGAGCAACCACTGGCCTCTTCCAAATGCCCTGGAGATATGCTGATGAGCATCTTCTCTGAAAACTATCATCCATCTCCTGTCACAGGACTCATAATGTAGTAGGATCTGGTTTCCTAGGCATTTCCAGAGAAGAGCTGGACGTCAGGGAGGGTGGTGACATTTGGTATCTAGATGACAAGAGATTAAGGGGGTACACCAGGACACTATGGTCTAATAGTAATTCCAGGCCAGCAAGGGGGCTTCAAAAGAGAACAATTCTTGCCTAACTCAGTAGCTTACACCTAACATTCAGGCCTAGCATTCCGAAGCAGAGGTGTATTTATCTGTGATTTCAAAACTAGCCTCATCACCAGCCAGGGCTGTAGAGTAAGAACCTATCTTCCCAACATCAGACAATGATTATGTTAGAGTACACAACTACAATGCAAATTACTCCTTTTTGAAAAGTCCCTCACCCTCATAATGGTGAGACCTGTATAAAGGTGAGTGTATCAGTCACTTCTACAATGCTGTGACCAAAACACCTGAGCGCTTAAAAAGAGGGATATTACAGTCTCAAAGGGCTTACTTAGTGTCACCAGACTAGGGGTTTTCTTTCGGGGAGGGGGGGTCTCTTGTATCAAGGGACGATGAGTTCTGGCCAAGTGTGCATGGGATTCGGCTGTGACAAACAGACTCACACAAGTAGTGTAGGATCTGAAGTATTTTCCAAATATGGAGTCAGGTTTATATAGTCGATACAAAAGGGTTTGAAAGAATCAGGTGGTACAATGGTCAAGATACATCAAACACGATACATGTACTTAGCCTTTAGTTAGGAACACAATGGGTCAGCAGCAAAGTATATACATGTTAATTGGCAGGAACTAAACAGCCTTTGCAAACTAAAAGAAAGTTAGCTCAGTTTGGTCAGTTAGGTCAGCTTGGTCTAGAAGCCAGGTGCAAATAGTTCCTATTCAGTCTGTTGTTTAGGTTACAGACTGGGTGGGTCTAGTTAGTTCCTCAACTATGCTAATTTTCTGGGCTAGCAGAGGTTAGCCCCAGGGGATCCTTGTTAAGCTAGTTCCTGGGAGTCAGTCAACTGCAGATCTGGCCTGCCCTATATTTACTGAGAATGAGGATTCCACCTGACTTTGCCCTGGGATAAGTCTCCATTCTGTAAGCTTCAATGCCCTACCCCTACATTATTTCCCTAACAATGCCAGAGGCAATTAGTCTGGGTGGGTAACATTCTTTACAGAACTTCCAGGCCATGTTTGGCTGGGATTTTGGAACATTGGTAAAAGGTCAGAGAGAAATGTCCGATTTTTTCTCTAGCTGTCATATTTTGGTGGGCATCTAGCATAAGAGTATGAGGACATATCTGGGCTACTTCTGAGTTAGGGGGTGCCAGGCAACAATGTGGGTGCAGGAGACTGGCTTTCTTTAAGCTTAGGCCTCAAATACTGCTGTCACGCAAGGTCTGCGTGGCAACTTAGTCTGTCTTTGCTCTCCTAGTCCCCAAAGGTTCATGGTTTGGTTACTGTGATGGTTTGTATATACATATGTGCTTGGTGGTACCATTGGGAGGTGTGGCCCTGTTGGAGTAGGTGTGTCTGTGGGTGTAGGCTTTAATACCTTTGTCCTAGCTGCCTGGGATAGAGTATTCTGCTAGCAGTCTTTAGATGAAGATGTAGAACTCTCAGCTCCAGCTATACTGGGCCTGCCAGGATGCCGCCATGTTCCCATCTTGATGATAATGGACTGAACCTCTAAGCCAGCTCCAATTAAATGTTGTCCTTATAAGAGTTGCCTTGGTCATGGTGTCTGTTCACAACAGAAAAACCCTAACTAGGGCCGTTACTGCTCTATTGCTGTAAAGAAACACCATGACCTAGGCAACACTTAGGAAGTATTTAATAGAAGTCTTGCGTACTTCAGAGGGTTAGTCGATGATCATAGCACGAGGTAAAGAGGCATGGCACTGGAGCAGAAGTTGAGAACTTTCCATCCTGATCTTAAGGCAGAAGGCAAAGAGACACTGGGCATGGCTTGGGATTTTGAAACCTCAAAGTCTACCCCCAGTGACACACCTCCAGCAATGCCACACCTCTTAATCCTTCCAAATAATTCCACTAACTGGGAAGCAAGCATTAAAACATATAAGAAGCTGGGCGGTGGTGGCCCATGCCTTTAATCCCAGCACTTGGGAGGCAGAGGCAGGCGATTTCTGAGTTCGAGGCCAGCCTGATCTACAGAGTGAGTTCCAGGACAGCCAGGGCTACACAGAGAAACCCTGTCTCAAAAAAATCAAAGAGAAAAAAAACCATATAAGACTATGAGTGCCATACATATTCAAACCACCACACCATCTCATAATGTAAAATGCATTTAGTCCATGAGATCCAGAAGTCCCAGCGTAGTTCAAAAGTCTAACTTCAAAGACTCTGCCGAGACTCAAGGCAAAGTCTTAGCTCTGAGCCCCTGAAATATCAAGATGAAAGTTTCAGGTGGCTCATACCTGTAATCCAGCCATAGGAGAGGAAGTATAGAAAGAGTGCCTTGGGTTCAAAACCAATCCTGTCTGCATAGGCAGCAGAAAGAGAGAGGGGAGGGGCTACATAGCAATGGGTAGCTAATACATTCATTTCAGAGTCCTTTGACAGCTTTATATATCTAAAAAAAAAAAAAAGGTCTTGCCACCTGCCATCTTCCTTCTTAAATTAGGCACATTTCAGTGCCATAGTTGTCTACCACAGAGGTGAAACTGGTACCAAAAAAACAGGATCTTTTGGGACTCTGGCTTCCTGGCTCAGTGGTGCATGGCAGTAGTCCCAGCTACTTGGGAAGCTAAGGCAGTAGAACAGCTCAGATACTCAGGCATTTGAGACTAGCTTGGTCAACATGCCAAAGAAGAAAAAAAAAACTCTGGGTCAGTCGCTCTCTGTCTCTCCTCTCCTCTCTTCCCTCTTAGCCTCTTCCTCTTCTCATCTTTACTTTCTCCCCCTCCCTTCCCCTCTCTCCACATGGCCATGGCCAGCCTCTACTTTCCTATCTCTTCTCTTTCCTTTCTATAATAAAACATCTTAAGACCTAAAAAAAAAAAAAAAAAACCTCTGGGTCAAGCCGGGCAGTGATGGTGCATGCATTTAATCCCAGCACTTGGGAGGCAGAGGCAGGAGGATTTCTGAGTTCAAGGACAGCCAGGACTACACAGAGAAACCCTGTCTCAAAAAACAAAAAACAACAACAAGGGCTGGTGAGATGGTTCAGCAGGGAACACCGACTGCCCTTCGGAAGGTCATGAGTTCAAATCCCAGCAACCACATGGTGGCTCACAACCACCCATAATGAGATCTGACACCTTCTTCTGGTGTGTCTGAAGACAGTTACAGTGTACTTACATATAATAAATAAATCTCTAAAAACAACAACAACAATAACAAAACAACCTCTGGGTCTTCTTTGTTGACTCAGAAATGCTTTATTTTTGTTAGAACCCACAGCAGCCTCAGCTTACCAGTACTTTCCGGCTGTCTTAGGGTTTCCATTGCTGGGAAGAGATAACATGACCAAGGCAAGTCTTATAAAGGACATTTAATTGGGGCTGGCTTACAGGTTCAGAGATTCAGCCCATCGTCATCAAGGCGGGAACATCCTGGCAGACACAGTGCTGGAAAAGGATCCAAGATCTCTACAGCTTGATCTGAAGGCAGTCGGGAAAAGGCCAGCATCCTCAGGCAGCTAGGAGGAAGCTCTCTCAAAGCCCACACCCACAATGACACACTTCCTCCAACAAGGCCACACCTCCTAACAGTGCTGCTCCCTAGGTCAAGCACATTCAAGCCACCACACCTGCGTTCAGCCGTAGTCTGAAGTCCAGCCATTGACGACACCATCACATCTCAGTGATCCAGGTACAGTTAGAGTTGACAATGCTCTCAACTTCTTGTCAGGAAGTCAGCAGTATTAAGTTTTAAAATAAAGTATATGTGTGTAGGAAAAGTTTATAGACTGTATAGGGTTAAATAGTAGGCATCGGTAGCTTTAACATCTACGGGTAACTTGTCATATATTTCCTGTGATTAAGGGAAACTGCTATGTTAGTAAGAGATATGTCTGCCTTATCCGAAAGATTGTTTGTTTGTTTGTTTGTTTGTTTTATGAGGGCTTTAGGACCCCACTAGGTAACCATGGATGACCTGGAACTTTCCATGTAGACTGGGCTAGCCTAGAACTCACAAAGATCCATCCACCCATTCTCTACTTAAAGGCTACCTTTAATGTTTTTATTTTTGTTTGCTTTATGTGTAGGGGCAGGTGTATGTGTGCCACAGCATACAGCTGGAGGTTACAGACCAGTCAGTTCTCTCCTGCCATATGACATCCGGGGATTAGATCAAGCTCAGGTTGTCAAGCTTGGTGGCAAGCACCTTTTCCCACTGAGCCATCTTGCTGGCCCACTAAAAATTACATATTTATATATAGCTGGCCTTGGAATGCAATGCTCCACCTATACTAAGCAAGTGTTCTCAGCCCTTCTTTTACTTTTGAAACAGGGCCTCACTAAGTTGACCAAGCTGACCTTGAACTCAGTTACCCAGGCAGGCCTTGGACTCTGTTCTGCCAGGAGCCATGGCCTTAGCTATGGCCTAGTGTTCCTTCTGCTTCAGCCTCCCTAGTAGCTTTCCTGAGAGAGGCTGTACCATGAGGCTGAGCAGTTAGTTGCTGGCTTCTTATTTGTAGAGGGCTGGCCGCAAGCTTGTGATTCCCGGTTCTTGGCCTCCCCAGTGCTAACTATAGAACCATCCTACCAGATCTAAGGGTGCTACTCCCTCTCCCAAGCACCTGGGGGCTGATAACAACTGCAAAGCTTTATTCTCCAGAGCCCATCCAGATGGCTTGATTAGCTAGGGTTTCTATTGCTGCAATAAAACACCAGGAGCAAAAGCTACTCATGAAGGTAAAGGTTCATTTAATCTCACAGCTTGTGGTCCATTATCTAGGAAAGCCCAGGCGGGAACCTGGAGGCAAGAGAGCTGAAGCAAAAGCCACAGAGGAGCACTGTTTACTGGCTCGTCCTCATGACTTGCTCAACCTACTTTTTTTTTTTTTTTTAAGATTTATTTATTTACTTATTGTATATGAGTACACTGTATGTACAGATGGTTGTGAGCCACCATGTGGTTGCTGGGAACTGAACTCAGGACTTCTGGAAGAGCAGCCAGTGCTCTTAACTACTGAGCCATCTCTCCAGCCCCTCTTATACCATCTGCTTTCTTACACCATCTAGGACCACCTGCCCAAGGGTAGCAATGGCCACAAAGGGCTGGGCCCTCCCCCATCAGTCACTGCCCCACAAGCTAATCCTATGTGACATTTTCTCAATTGTGGTAGTTCTGCCTTCTTAGGTAACTCTATCTTGTGCCAAGTAGACAAAAAGCAAACAAGCAATCAGGACACCAGACCACCATTTTTAATAGCAGTTTGTGAAGTTTGACCTATGTTAGTAAGCCCACCTAAAACTCTGCACTACCAGACGGCCCTCATTTTCTCTCAGTTCCCAACAAAACTGCAACAACAAAACCCCAAAGGCTAAGGGGCTGGAAAGATGGTTCAGCAGTTAGGATGTGTCTTCTTCCAGAGGTCCCAGGTTCTATTACAATGCCCACATGGCAGCTCACAATCGTCTATAACTCTAGGTCCAGGGAATCTGATGACCTACTCTGGCCCTTCAGGCACCAGGCATAGGTATATGCAATCAAAACACTCATAAATAGAAAATAAATAATTTGCCAGGCGGTGAATAATAATGATGATAATATTATTATTATCATCATTATTATTCAAAGCCTTTTTTTTTTTCCAAGGCAGGGTCTCCTTGCTGCTGGTTTTGAACTTTCTATGTAGTCCAGGCTGGCCTAGAACTCAAGAGATCTGTCTCTGTCATCTGGATGCTGGGATTAAAGGCAGGCACCACACTGAAAAAATCAATTGTATGGATTTTAAAAATCAGCCTTGCCAGGCGGTGGTGGCACACCCCTTTAATCCCAGCACTTGGGAGGCAGAGGCAGGCAGATTTCTGAGTTCAAGGCCAGCCTGGTCTACAGAGTGAGTTCCAGGACAGCCAGAGCTACTCAGAGAAACCGTCTGGAAAAACCAAATAAATAAATAAGTAAATAAGTAAATAAAAATCAGGCTTATAAACCTACACTCTGCAAGGTGAAATGAAAAACTGGTATAAAAAGGAGAGACCAAAAATGTCAAAATTAAGACCCTAAATCTGAATTTACCGATTATGCAAAAATAGACATAATAATGATTATGATTAGACAAAATCACTTGGCACAAAGCAAACTGGTGATAGGCAGTTTGATAAGAACGCAAGGTTATTGGGCTAGATAACATGGTATTGTCCATTTGACAGTGAAGCAGGATTGGGTTGCAGTCAGCCTCAGAAGGGTTTGCCTGGCATGGATCACCAAAGGTGAGAGGACTTCCAAAGCAGGAAACTGTCAGTGATTGGTTTTCTGTCAGGTCCCAAAGAAACCTGGGACAAAATGGCTGACTGTGGTATCTATTAGCACACCAAAGGGCAAGCTCAGAACTCTAGGCTCGCTCAGGACCTGGCTCCTCCCAGAACCTCTCACGCCTGGTGTTTCGGCCATGAGCTCTCTCATTCTCGCTCTCTCTCTCACTCTCTCTCTGTCTCTCTCTCTCTCTCTCTCTCTCTCTCTCTCAC
>JADRCD010154106.1:0-12133 GCA_019843815.1 Montemys delectorum | reverse complement strand
GCCTCGAACTCAGAAATCCGCCTGCCTCTGCCTCCCAAGTGCTGGGATTAAAGGCGTGCGCCACCACCGCCCGGCTGATAGTGTCTTTCAGAAGCACCATCAGTCAGCAGCAGCAGCACACCTGAAAACACGATGTCCCATTAGCAAGGTTGTCACACCCAGCCAGGGTTTACACTTCCATACAGATGTGTCCTAACAGAAGCTAGCCCCTAACAGAATAGGGGCTAGCTATTTCACCAGATGAATTCAGTTCCTCATAAGTAAAGCACCTATCACAGTCCAGCTACTCTTTGAGACTGCTCTGGATGTGTAAGGAAACAGCTGCCGGCTGCATGGCACACCAAGCCTGAAGGTTAGACCAATCCCAGGTGATTGGTAAGCCTAGAGAAGGCCCTGTGGGCCTAACCAAACCCTAGTGCTCTGCAGGCTCAGCTTCCTTTCCACTCAACCCTTCAGTGTGTGGCAGCCACATGGTACAAATGTCAACCAACAGGATGCAGCCTGCCACCATTATCCTCCTCCTGCTGAGCATTGCAGAGGGCATGGGAGACCCTTCTCCCCAGGATCTCCAAATAGGTGACCCTGGCAGGGAAGACTGGCTTCCACATCACCGTGGGCCCACAGTGGGACCTGGGGGTACGAGTTCACCAGTTACCCACAAAGCTCCTCTGTGTTCTGGTTTCACAGCTTCTCCAGGTGTTAAAACAAACACCACCACAAGAAAGGGGGTGGGGAGGGGTACTGAGGGAGCAAAATCAAGAGTTCTGTGGCTAGAGAGCATTGCTCTAGTAGTGCGGAAAGCTGGACTACCGATATTGAAGCCTTACTCTTCCACAGTTTCCTGCACATTCACATAACGTATTTTGAGCACACCCCCCCCATACACACACTTAAATAAATATAAAATCTTTTTTAAAACTGATTTCAGAGAATTGTGTGCATTTTGAGTGCCGGGCAAGCCTCAGTGGCTTACAGACTCACATGCAGAACGGGTTTAAGGGAGCAGCTTGAGGTGAGTTCTGTGGAGCCCGTCCGTCTGTCCGTCCGGCACCGAGAGGACGTGGAGCCTGTCCGTCCATCTTGCACCGAGAGGATGTTTGCCCAGTCACTCTTGCTCTCTCTTGGCTGGCATCTGGCCAAACACTCGCTTCTGATCTCTTCCTCCTGTTTCCCTAATCACTGATGGCATTTGGGCGTGGCCTTGGGTTTGGGTAGTTTTATGGATATGTGTGCTAGGGATGTTTTCACTCTCTGGGTTTCTCTCAGATCCCCACATTCATTCTTGCTTTAGAAATTAAGCAACAAATGCTTTTTAGTTGAGTTCTGCCCTATTTAAAGCATCAACATAGGGACTTGGGTTCAGTTCAATGGATAGAATGCTTGCTTACCACGCTCCCGGCCCTGGGTTTGACTCCCAGTACCGTATACGCTGGTATGGTGCCTGTAATCTCAACACTTGGGAGGTGAAGGCAGAAGGATCAAGGCCATCCTTAGCTACATAGAAAATGTGAGGCCAGCCTGGGTTATACGAGACTCTATTTCAAAACAAAGGAAGGGTTGCTGGGAGTGGTGATGCACACCTTTAGTCCCAGCACTCCAGAGGCAGAGGTAGAAGGATCTCTGCAAGTGAGGCTAGCCTGGTCTACAAAGTGAGTTTCAGGTCAGAAACTCTGTCTCAAAAAAAATAAAAAATAAAAAAGGAAGGAAGGAAGGAAGGGAGGGAGAGAGGGAGGGAGGGAGGGAGGGAGGGAGGAAGGAAGGAAGGAAGCAGGCATGAGGGGGCTCACTTCAATAAATATCTGGACTTAAAGTCAGTAGCATGGCAGCTGAAAGACTCCACACTGTCTATAACTGCAGCTCCAGAGGATCAGACGCCTTCTTCAGACATCTGTGGATACCGCCTGCACATGTACGCACATATGGGCAAAGCACCACACACATTTAAAAAGCTGGATGACCAACAGGAGAGTTGCCGGCTACCAGGAATCTCCAGCTCTGTGAGCTAGAGTACGCCTCCTCATTTGTCCCTGTGTGCACAGCAGAGGGCTGAAGCTCTTGCTGTCACAGAAGCCCTGGCCCCTGGGATTCACAACCCCTCTCTGCATCTGCAGGGTTTCCTATAAAGGAGCACGGCCTGTGTTCTGACATAGCCTTGCCCTCTTCAAAACTCCTCTCTCTCATGAAAAGCCTTCTGGAAATTACTCCTCCTTCCCTGTGGACTTTGGCAGGGAGCATGTGGCTGTCGGCTACTTCTATTTGCTTGTTAAGACAGACTCACAGCAGAATCCAGACTGGCCTCGAACTCCGAGGTGGCCCAGAACAGCCTTAAAATCACAGCTGTTTTCCTGTCTCAGCACTGTAGATGTGGGGATGGGAGCATGCCCAGTTCTACATCTGTTTAGGAATGAATCTTTTCATCCTGTCTAGTCATTGTCCCTTCCCTGTTAGCTGCCGTCACCTGCAGATTGCTGGTCGCTGGTTCCTTAAAGATCATTTCAGACAGGGACAGCATTTTATCTGTTTACTTCTTTTGATTACGTTTATTTTATGCACGTGACGGCGTGCATGTGGAGGTCAGAGGACAGCTTCTCCCACCGGGTAGTTGCAAGAACTCCAACAAGTTTTCAGCTTGGCAGCCAACAACAGCTTTACCCACTGAACCATCTCACCTGTTCAATTTTTTTTAATTTGCTTTTTTTTTTTTTAACTTTGAGACAGGGTTTCATTATGTAGCCCTTACAAAGCTGGAACTTGCTTTATAAGTCAGGCTACCATTGAACTCACAGAGATCAGCCCGCCCCTGCCTCCTGGGAGTGCCGGTATCAAAGGATTGTGCCACCACCCCACCGTCTGGCTGTGACACACCTTTTAAATCCTACACCTGGGAGGCAAAAAGAGATGGGTCTTGGTGAGTTCAAGGACAGCTTGGTCTACAGATCGAGTCCCAGTCAAGCCAGGGGGAACTGCTTAGAAGAGGGGATCCTTATGCTGAAATGAAATGAAGCCCAAGCTAGGTTTTTTGTTTGTTTGTTTGTTTGTTTTGTTTTGTTTTGTTTTGTTTTTGCACTCCGTGGCAGGGTTCTCCTCTCTGGATATTGGGTTTGAGTTGAGGAAAACTTTAAACTTGGGAAGTTGTGAGGACTCCACTTTGTGAGTGCCAGCCAAGTGTGGGGCTGCATCAGGTGCTCTCAGCAGCGCCTGCTAAAATATAACCACCGAGGACTGGCGTGAAGATGAAGACAAGAAAGCGTAGGGTTCAGAGCAGATCCTCTGTCTTCCTCAGCAGGCAGTTTACTCCTGTTACCCCAACTGTCACACCACAGGGGATAGCGGCAGGAAGGAAGACAGGCTGACCCCCAGCGGAAGTCCAGCCACTTTACTTCACCAGGGAAATGCGTTGGCTCGCTGGCTGGGAATCGTTCCATAGTCTTCAAGGGACCAGAATGTGGTGTGATCCTACGCTGGTCTGCTCAAAGTAGGAACTTCACCTTGTAAAGCAGAAGGGTAGGTTTTTCTTTTTTCTCCTTCTTCTTTTGTGGTTTCACACAGCAAATGAGTATCAGCCTCCACTTACCGATGAAGTGAAACGTCAGGAGTGGAGGCGTGGGTGTGGCCTGAAGCTCTGGCCCCGCCTCCTCTGTCCCTTTCTTTTGACTCTCTTTACTTGAAAGAATATTCTCCACTGTTTCCATGTGTTGGCAAACCGTTCCATAGAGTCCAGCTTCTGGGAACCAGCCAGCAGCATGCAGTGACATTGCATCATTGGGCCCTGGAACCAGACATATCAGCTGCGGAACTCAGAGGAGCCTGCTCACATCACCGCCATGAGAGGCACCGGCATCAGAAAGGGTGCACCCAAGGTAAGTGACTGATGGGGCTGAGAGCAACAGTTGACTCAACTGTTCTTATCTGTGAGTCTCTAATGAACACGAAGGGTAAGTTATTAGTGGCAGGCAGGTTTGGGATGAGAAAGCTTTGCTCTTTACCAGTTGTTGGCTTCAAGATGACTGGAAAAGACAGGGCAAAATCAGCAGGAGGCAGACAAGCCCAAGCCCCCACTGTGTGTCTCTTTACCACCCAGCAAACTTCTTAAGCATTCTCTCTTTCTCTGCATGATGAAAGTGTTTAGTGTGGCTCTTGGGGGTTCTGCCTGGCTTGGGGACTCACTTCTCTTGAACAGAAAGCTTAGACTCTTGCTAGATCGAGTAAAGATGCCCATGGACTGCCTTCATGTTCCTATGGGTGCTGGGGACTGGAACTCTGATACAAATTGCCAGTCTGGGCCACGAGCCAAGAGACATTCCTATAGCATGTGTATAGCAGGGCACACTGCTAACCCAAGAAGGACACTGGAGCTTGAGATATGACTCAGTGACGATAAGTACTTGCTATATAGGCATAAGGACCTCAACTTAGTACCCAGTACCCACATTAAAAAAAAAAATAGGCATGGAGGCATGTATCTGTAACCCCAGAGCTGGCATGGTGGTGACAGCAGGGTCCCTGGAGTTCTCTGGCCAGCCTCCCTAACTGGACAAGCAACTCCAACTTCAGACATAAAATATAAAGTGAGTGGGTGATGGAGAAGGACATTGTGACATCAACCTTTGGGTTTCACACATCCATACTGTATGCAGGGGCAGTAGGGAAGGAGGAGAGACCACAAGGAAAGTGAAGCTCACAGTCAATGCTTCTTGTGTCCGGTCCTACTCTTTCAAAATGCAATAGAATGATTGGTACAAAAGAGCCATGAAGCAGTGGGTAAGTGGGAGGCTGCTTGTGGAATTAAATGTTGCTTGTCATTGTGATAGTAACAAGTGTTGGGTGTGGGATCCAGGGTCTGTGGGGACTCCTTGTTTAGATGACTTGTAAATATTTGAGCTGAGAATCTTGCCCCACAAAGTGCTGGGGAAATGAGTAGTTGATGGAGCCCCAGCGAATCTTTCACCCAAAAGGCATTAGTTCCCAGCAGTTCCCGGCAGCTTGTCCTGAATACAGCATCTGTCTGTAGATAAACAGATGCCGCAGCTCTGCTCACTATTGCTGTTCAGCTGCTTGAAAATAAATAGTCAACCCCGCACTCCTCCCTCCTGGGCTGGCGATGTAGTTCTGTTGGTAGAGAGCTTGACTCTAACTCACAGGCACAAAGGCCTGGGTTTTGTCCCCAGCACAGGCAACACAGGCCTGTAACCCCATCACTTGAAGAGAAGATGATGGGTAATTCAAGGTCATCCTCAGCCAAGGCCATCCCAGGTTTATGAAGCCCTGACAACCACAGGACATGCTTCATCACTGTGCATTTGACCTATATCCTTACCTTCACATTGATCTTATGAGCCCATTTGAACTTCAGAACAGTCTCCAAAAACACCGTTTCCCACCTTGTTGGCTGTGATGCATGGGTCTGTTTGTCCAGTCCAGGTTTCACCCCAAGGTCACAGACGGTACTCTTTACCAGGTCTTGTCTTTAATCTGGAATAATCCACTTACTATTCTTCTTTCATAACTTGTCAATTCTATTCTGTTCTGTCCTGTCCTGTCCTGTCCTGTCCTGTCTTGTTTTGTTTTGTTTTGTTTCTGAACCACTGAGATGTTTTTAAGACCTGAAACTTGATTTTACTTATGCACCACCCATTCTGCATGTTTTATATGTCACGGTACAATCTGTAAGCACATATCTATGTATATCTGGGCATTGATGCGCAGCCTGCTTGTCTGTTTGATGCAGGTCCCAATAACTAAACATCACTCGCTGTGTGTGCACCAGGTGCTCCATGGAGCACCCCACTAGCTCTCATTCCCTTCGTGTGCAGATTCCACCGGTGGCCTTCCCACAAGACAGGTGTTACTCTCAGCCTCATCTTGCATATGAGGAAAATGTCCAACCCCCATGGGCAATCAGCCTCCATTTGGCAGGCCAAATCCGAGCAGGCAGACTACATCTAGCTCCCCGGCTCACTGTGGTCTCACCCGAGACATGGGCTCAGTAAACTGTGTCTACAAAGAGCCAGCTCATGCTGCGGGGGTGAGGAGTGTGGCTTGGACTCTCAGCTCTAGAGAGGCTAGAGGCATGGGTTGGGGGCGGGCATTGCTGCCATTTCAAGGCCAGCTTGAGCCACATAGACCCTGCCTCAAGAAACAAACAAAAAGCCAGATGATGTTTCTCACTTTGCAGGGCCCATGTAATGTCTATTGCGCCATGCCCTATTTTAAGACTCTTTAAAATAAGAACTCTTTCTTAACTCACAGATAGGCCATCTAGATTTGGAGCTACAATCTCAGCTCATGCAAGACACCCCTTCCCAGTAAGATGGTGCCTGAGGGGGACCCCTGAGTGAGTGGGGACCCCTGAGTGAGTGGGGACCCCTGAGTGAGTAGGGACCCCTGAGTGGGGGCCCCTGAGTGAGTGGGGACTCCTGAGTGGGGATCCCTGAGTGGGACCCCTGAGTGGGGGCCCCTGAGTGGGGGCCTGGTCTTCATCTCCTAGGCCAGAGGTGCCTCCAGCTATTTACTCCATTTCTTGGGTGTCTGTGTAGATGCACTCAAGCACATTATTTCTCACCTCCCCTTCCTGGGTTTTACTAGTTAGCCCAGGTTGGCCTCAAACTCCTAGAGATCTATGTGCTTCTACAATGCTGGAATAGAAGGTATGCAACACCACACTCAGTTTCACATCCTTTTCTCACATAAATGAGCAGGAGCAGTGTGGGAGCAGTGTGGGGGATTTCCGGGCTTGTTACTGTTTACAATAGAATCAGCATGTAATAGAATGCAATCATTATATAAAACAGTAAATATGTCATATATAATATAGTCAGCATATAGTGTAATATAGTCAACACTGTGCATTAGATCACCCTGGTACAATTGATCTGCCGCCAGTTGACCTGCCCGTGTTAATTTGTTGTCTCACTGTTTTGCTTTAAAAAAAAAAAGATTTACTATATGTAAGTACACAGTAGCTGTCTTCAGACACACCAGTAGAGGGCGTCAGATCTCGTTACGGATGGTTGTGAGCCACCATGTGGTTGCTGGGATTTGAACTCAGAACCTTCAGAAGACCAGTTGATGCTCTTAACCACTGAGCCATCTCTCCAGCCCTCACTGTTTTGCCTTTTTTTTTTATTTGTTTGTTTGGTTTTTTGAGACAGAGTTTCTCTGTATAGCTCTAGCTGTCCTGGAACTCACTCTGTAGACCAGGCTGGCCTCAAACTCAGAAATCCACCTGCCTCTGCTTCCCAAGTGCTAGGATTAAAGGCGTGCGCCACCACCACTCGGCTTACCCTTTTGCCTTTTAAATGACATTTTTTTTGTTTTGTTTTGTTTTGTTCGAGACAGGGTTTCTCTGTGTACCCCTGGCTGTCCTGGAACTCACTCTGTAGACCAGGCTGGCCTCGAACTCAGAGATCTGCCTGCCTCTGCCTCCCAAGTGCTGGGATTAAAGGCGTGCGCCACCACCGCCCGGCTAAATGACATTTTATTTATTTAGTTTGTGTGTACATGTCTGGAGGATGGAGGTGAGTGTCCTGGATGTGTGTAGTCAAAGGGGGACAAGTTGCAGGAATCAGTCCTTTTCTTCCACCCTGTGGGTCCCAGGGAGTGAACTTGGGACATGAGCCTTGCTGGCGGGAGCCTTTTGTCACTGAGCCATCTCCCCCGGCCCTCATCTGCTTCCCAAACAGGAGCACCATGCTTGAGTGGGCAGTGCAGGGGAGGAGTCCCTCTTCTTTGATGCATTTAATTTAAAGCCCTTCCCTCCCATCCAGGGCCACTTGCCCACTTAGATGCCAATGGGTTCAAATGTGTCTTCCGGGGGTAAATGAGCTGCTTGTTTGCCTCTGCTCTGGCTGCCTGGTTGTTTTATAAAACAAGGGGGAACACTGGAAGTTGCGTGTGATATTAGCGATAGGAAACCCTGGTGACCTCAGCATTTACGGATCCAGCAGAGGGAAGTCATGTGCGCAGCCTTGCAGTGAGCCTGTCATCATCTTCCTTGGCCTACTGGCTGGCTGACCTCTGCTGAAGAAGTGCTGAAAATGGCTCAACAGGTAGAAGGTGCTGGAGACCTGAGTTAGATCCCAGGACATACAGGGATCTCAGGACGGGACAAAGAAAAGAACTGACTCCTGTGAGTTATCCTCTGAGCTCCACATGTGTGCTGTGGTGCATGCCCATGCACACATACACACACATACAATAAGTACGTAGACGGACGGATGGACAGACAGACAGATGGACGGACGGAAGTGCTAGAAACTTGTTCTAAAGGACAGAAGGAGCTGCCATTGTGCACCTGGGAGTTAGAGGCAGGAGGATCTTGTGTTTGAGGCCAGCATCTGCCTGCCTCAGAGGAGAGCCTATTTCAAAGGAGGAAGAAAGGGGAAATCGGTGGTTTACTATTATATGAATTCTTATTTTGACTTCTTGATGTCTTTAAAGCTGCCGTGTTGTTTGGGCAGCATATGGCACAGCCTGTGCTCTCAGACTAGGGAGGGAAAGACAAGAGGATCAGGAGTTCAAAGCCAGTGTGGGCTACAATGAGATCCTGAATTCCCTATCTGCAAAGACAGCTGTGTGCTCACTGGTCCCTGACAGGACTTCGCAACACCGTTACCATATTAGCGAAAGTGATGGGCCCTATATTCCCCTTTAGGACATCCCCCTTCCGAGTGGCAGGGATTGTGTCTCGGAGGCAGCAGCCCTCTCCCCTCTCCATTCTCGAGTCTGAACAAAGACTCAGTAGGAAAACAGAGCCTTCCAGGCTCCTCTCCCTTCTCCTACCCTGCAACCTATCACATGGATTTCCCAGCAGCCCCACCCAGGATCTAGATGCCTCTCTGAGCCTCTATCTAACCACACCCCGGCTCCCCCACTACCCCACACACTCCCATCATTTTCTCACCCATCTTGTCTTTACACAACAGAACTAGACGTTGTCTGGACCCGCTTGGCCCGTGGTTGGTGTGTTTCTCCCTGGAAAGGCATTGAGGGTCCAGGGATACGACACGACACGACACACGAATGACACGTGACTTGCTTGCAGTGCTAATGGTGCTCCAGCAGTGTGTGTATACAGCAGGTACTAAGTAAATGCCTCCCGGTCACGTGTGAACGGGCAGTTACAGAGAAGCGAACACAGCCCTTGCAACACAGTCCCACCGCAAAAACATGAGCAGCACTTCCTAGTTCTTAGTTGTCAGGTACCTGGGAACAGAGGTCACCCTGCACTCTGAGCTCTCTAGCCTGAACACCACTTGACCTGGATTCTTGAGAAGTGGCCCCTCCTTCTATGGCCGCATTTAAATTTGAGTTGTTGGGTTTAAAGTCAAGGTCACAAGGACCTTTCCTCTGAGCTTGCCAGCATGGTCCCCCATCACCTCCTGAGGTGAAATAGTACAAGCACAGGACCCGATGAGAGCACACAAGCAAATGTCTCCCTTTGCCCTTTCACCCTACACGGAGTCCTGGGCTGTAGGAGTTCTGGAGTGTGAGGACTGGGCTGATACTGCAGTTGGATCAGAGCAACAGACGGTAAATGGACACAATGACTTCAGGTGTAGCAAGGTGGCCTGACGGTGGTAGAGAGCCACCATGGAGATGCAGTGCCAGAAAGAACATACCAGGCAAAGGAAGGAGCATGAGCAAAGGCCCTGTGTGGGGACCGAATCCCAGGAAAGGCCAGAGTAAACAAATGAAGTGATTGTCCTGAAGAGAGGCTGGGGGTGGGGGTGGGGTCAGTGGAGTAACGAGCCTCATCTGCTGCGTCAGGGCTTCAAAGTAGGACAGGAAACTACTCACCTCCATTGAGCGGATGACACCCTCTGATGATGTTTGAAAACATTACTTGGGTTGCTATGCAACAGAAACTAAGTGAGGAAGGACAGAAGCCCAGAGATGCACTAGAAAACACAAGGCTAAGGGTTTTCACTTCCATTCTGGATAAAAGCATCCTGTGCCCATTGTCCTAGAGAGGAGTTCATTTTCTCTTAACTTAGTGGGCAGGGGGAGGGGTTACTGTTGCAGCCATGGGCAGAAGACAAGTGACCCTCCGTTCATTGTGTACATACAGAGTGTGGCCATTGATTCATTCTATACACACCAAATGTGGCCCCCCATTTATTCTATGCACACCGAGTGTTCATTCTATATACACCAAGTGTGGCCCCCCATTTATTCTATGCACACCGAGTGTTCATTCTATACACACCGAGTGTGTATTCATTCTATACACACCGAGTGTGGCCCCCCCCATTTATTCTATGCACACCGAGTGCCTCGTGTATGGCAGGCACTATTCTGAATGCCACAGAGGACCAAGTGTCCACTCCTCCTCAGTATGTATGTATTTATTTATTCAGAGGCAGGATCTCCCTATGGATCCCTGGCTGGCCTCACTGTGTAGACCAAGCAGAGCTTGAACTAGGAAACCGGCCAGCACCTGCCTCCTGAGTGCTGGGGTTAAAGGTGTGTACCACCGAACCAGCTCTCTCATTATTTCATTGACAGCTCTTCTCGCTCACGTATAAAACCTACGGACGGCACCCTCGCTGCTTGTTCTCTTATTTAATAACGACCTTTATCCTCTGCCCATCTTAGTTCCTATAGAAGACATTTCATTTTTTAAAAAAGAAATAGGAAAAGACTGTCACCACAGTTGTGGACCTTGAGACAGGGCCAGCATCAGGAAGTTCAAAAGAAAGTGATCACAGGCCAGCGGAGTCAGAGAAATAGGGAAGCGGCCATGGAAATGCAGTGCAGTCATCTTGAGCAGTGAGCAATGAGTAAGGGAGGAAATGACAGAGGCCCGGAGGGGAAATCACTCAGAAAATGAGGGAGGTGGTGGCTGCTAAGAAAGCTGCCTCTGAGGAGGAGGCGCTCTCCAACATAAAAAGGGGGAACTATAGTTTCTTTTTTTTTTTTTTCTTTTTTTTCTTTTTTTTAGGAACTAGTTCCAAAATGTTTATTGCTCATGAACCAATTACTCAGCCTAGAGTCTTGTTGTGTGCTCTGCAAGTTGGAGCCTAGCTGTGACGCCCTGCCTGGACAGCAACCTTGGCTCCAAGCCTCCCACAGGAGCAGCAGGCACCCCAAAGCTGCCCCTGACACTCAGGGAGCCTTCCTCTGTGGGCTTACAGGGCGTAAATGTAAACAGTTGTGCTCTTCACTTTGATTAAATTTTTATTGAAAGAGTGTGTGTGTGTGTGTGTGTGTGTGTGTGTGTGCGCACCACGGCCCTCACGAGCAGAGTTCAGAGGACAATTTTCAGGAATTGGCTCTTGCCTTTTGCCCTGTAAGTCCTGAGGGTTGACCGCAAGTCAGGTTTGATGACAAGAGCCTTTCCACACAGAGCCCTCTCCCGGGCTCAGGAGTGGTCTTTGCTGTTTGCATGCATTACTATCGGCCAGGCTGCTTGTCTGCTTCTCTTAGGGGAACAGAAGTGGAGAAGGAAGCACAGGATCCCTGCTCCCAGAGATGAGATGCCTGCCACCTGGTTAACAAGAACAAAGTACTTTGTGGAATGTTTGTGCCAGGTTCAGAATTTAAGCTCACCTCAGCTGAAAGAGACATAAAAATCCAAGTCAGCCCCTAAAGTCTCATATCTCTGGGTTGCTCCCTTTTCCTGAGAGTGCTTCCCAGGCTAAGGGCTCAAAAGCCACTGAAAACTGAGCAGCAAGGACCAGCCCAGTGGCATGAGCTACCCTTTAGCCTGGGCTGAATTCATCCATAATAAACCCAGGAACGGGGCATGAGTGGGCACATGCTAGCAGAAGAGCTGCTATAGTAGGGCCCTGGCCTATGCTGGCTGGAAAGCTGGTCCATCAGGGTTCTTGCCTTCCCCTGCATCCCAGTGAGTGGGTAGAAGCTTCTCCCACCTTGCAATGCTGTGGTTGAATGACTTCAGCCAACTTTGAGCTCTCCTTGGTCAATCAAGTGGAAAAGTCGCATCCCCCAGGGGCCTGTAGGCCAGATAGCTTTTAGGTTCGACACACAAGTAGTTCTTGACATACATTTGTAAAGTAAATATAATTTACATATAATTTACATTTCATTAATATACATGCCAGGGAACTAGCTCATTAAACTAGCCCTCCTTCTCCTTCTCCTTCTCCTTCTCCTTCTCCTTCTCCTTCTC
>JADRCD010154104.1:0-20012 GCA_019843815.1 Montemys delectorum | reverse complement strand
AGACCCAAAACAGACTTTTCACGTCTTTTACAGTATAAATAGCACATGAAATTTATTACATGCCTAAGGCATGAGAACATTGGTCTCTGGACTATTCATTTTTATGTCTGTGCTTAATGATGCATGGACAGCGTGTAGAAATATGATTGGACAAAAAGGTGTGACCCAAAAGTAATAACCAAAGAGGAAACCCTCAAAGCCAGAGTGCTTGGTTTCTCCTTGACTCCTCAACTGTAGAATTCTGCCTCTGGAGTAGGGAAAGGAGTCCTCTGGCCTTCATTTCTTTATGAACAGTTTTTACACAGAAAGATGGAATGAAGCTAAAATAATGTTTTTAAGTTTTATGGCTGCCTTTGGGGGAAAGGGATTCTGGTTTTTATAATCTGCTGTAGGGGAGAAGAATTCCTTCTCTCTAGCTCGCCTTGGGGGACAATGAAGGATGACAGCCAGGAGGGCAGGAGAAGGTCAGGAAAACCTCTTTGCTAAGGCTTCTCTCAAGCTCTGCATTTTTTGATGATCATTTTGTGTATTTTATACCAACTGTCTACATGTATGTGAATAGATAAGAACTCTATTTTATATCAATTTGACAAATACTATTTAGCCATCAAAATAGCCTATTAATATAAGATATACATGGATGGCTATCAAATAAGTATACTGAATAAAAGAAGTGAGACTAAAAGACGTTCATTCTCTACGAACCCAGTTAAATTAAATTCTAAAATATTCAATTTAGTCTATAGTGGCAAAAGGCAGAGTATTTGTAACCCTGGCCTCCCCAGGGAAAGAGAAATGAGGTCATGATTTTGCATGCATGTAGATGTTTTGAAAGTCTTGATTGTCCTGATATAACACTTTGATAGTTGGGTACATATACATGTCAAATGTAACAAATTACATTTAAAATATACTTAAAATATAATGCTATTCATACCACAAAAAGTCTATTTAAAATATTTAGGTAATTAGGATAAATTCTATTTAAATTGAAACTCTAAGTGGATACTTTGGTAGTTTTATTTTTTTCTTTTCTTTCCTTTAAACTTTCTTGCATTTATAAAGTTCTCTTTCCTAAGCTTGTGCGGTAGAGAGTGAGCATAGTGGAAAACCAGCCAATGGTATGAAGATATTACACAAGGCTCAGACAATGTGATGGATTTTACAGGAAGAGCGTGAGTTAAGCAGTCCTTTGTGGGCTCATCTGGGAACTCAATCACCATTCATAACTAGGCTGCTGTGAAAAAATGTGCTTTCCCTTCCAAACACCGATGTTAAAATGAACTTCCATAACACTTGTGTTTTCTTTAAACTCCCTCCGCAGCAGGATTTTTTTTCTTCAGGTTTTGTTCACAAGGATTCTCTTTATTTCTCTGTGGGTGTTTGTTTTTTTCACAGTAAAGTAGAAGAGCTCCCCAAAAACTGAAACAATCTTTCACATGGGAAATACAGCAGATGAAGACTGAAGCTGGAGACACGTTCTTCTTGGTGCGCTAGGATTATCTTTTGATGTTTGTATTCACCAACAGGACTACATCTTGTTCTGCAGATGATGGGCTCTAGTTTAGTTGGCCGTGGTGACACAGCAGCATGGTGGATGAAGTGCCACTTCTGCACACAGTCTTCCTCAGCCCCTCAGCCTTCGGGGCTCCTGTTGCCACAGGAGATCTTGTGTCATCAGAAGTCTATCCTTATACCCACCAGACTTGAGCCAATGGCTATTTTCCACCCAAGTTCTCACCTTGTGTGCAGAGCAATGATATACAAAGCAAAACACAGGCTGAACTTTTAAATATTTCTACAATTCAAATGTAACCATCACTATTTGCCCAAACCGTAGTTTCTCAAAGAAGCAATATTGGGAGGTGCAGCTTAGTGGGAAGGGTTTGGAATACACAGATAGAGCCTTGTGGATATATTCCTGTTCCATTGTGAGTTCTCCTCCTTTGTATCAACTATTCATTATGGAGGGGACAGTAGCTAAGTCCAATTGAGTTTAGAATTGCTACTGTCAGAACAAACTCTTCTCTTCCATTGGAATAAGGAGCACTGGGGAATCTTGGCATAGTTGTTGCAATAGTTTTTTCACATCTACAAAGATAGAATTATTTTTATACTATTTATTTCCCTGGAAGCCTCACTCTCAGATACAGCCTGTTCATATACTGGTCTATTGAATATAGCTCAACCTAACTAATAGATTTTTGTCCCTGAGAACCCAGAACTGATTCCGTTTGTTTGTTTTTTTCTTCCTGTGTTGTTGTTTGAAACAGGGTTTCTCTCTGTATCCATAGCTGTCCTGGAACTCCCTCTAAAGACCAGACTGGTCTTGAACTCTATCCAATTGTCTCTGCCTCCCAAGTGTTGGGATGAAAGGCGTGTGCCACCATGCCAGGCTTCTGTGATATTCCTATATACACTCATTGCACTATGTATAGCTGTCTTTTACTACTTTGTGGGTTCTTCTTTCTTACACCCTTTCACCCCTTTCCGCCTCTTTCAGTTCCCTAGCACTAGATAGGAGAAGAAAAAGGACAGAAAGGAAAGGGGGTGATATTATCATTAGACTACTTCCTCATGATTAGGGGTGTCAAGATCTTTGGGCAAGTTTAATGTTCACCATCAGGTTATTTAATTTCTTCTTTCTTCTTTGCATATGACTACTTAACAAACTGTGACCAACAGCAACCAACAGCCAACCAGCAACCCAACTTGCCTCTCAGGGCCCTAGCATTTTTATACCCTTTGAAAACTCCCCAGAATTCCAAATGTTACACAGTCACAGAAGTTATCTGTCACTGGAAAAATCACATCCCTGCTAGAGCATGAGGTAAGTCATAGTCAGCTGCTGTGGACAATCTGAAGCAGCTCTATATCCTGCACCAGGGTTTAAAAAGAAAGCTTTTTCCTACAATATTTCTGTGTTTTTTAAAGAAGCCAAAATTCCCAAATTGTCACTACAATTGTGAGTCAGAAACAACATTTAGATCTTTCTTGTTGAGCTTGTTCCACCATCTATCAACTCTACCTACCAAATGCCCCTTAAGTAAATGCATCATTTAAAAGAAATGGATGGAGCCCAGGGCAGTGGTGGCACATGCCTTTAATCCCAGCACTTGGGAGGCAGAGGCAGGCGGATTTCTGAGTTCAAGGCCAGCCTGGTCTACAGAGTGAGTTCCAGGACAGCCAGAGCTATACAGAGAAACCCTGCCTCAAAAAAACAAAAAAAAGAAAAAAAGAAAAAAAGAGAAAGAAAGAAAGAAAGAAAGAGAGAGAGAGAGAGAGAGAGAGAGAGAGAGAGAGAGAGAGAGAGAAAGAAAGAAAGAAAGAAAGAAAGAAAGAAAGAAAGAAAGAAAGAAAGAAAGAAATGGATGGAGCAATCATGGAATAGCCCAAGAGGTTTCACATTACTTAATGTCACCATGCTATCACTTTGCAAATTTCCTAAAGTGCAAAAGGAAAATCTAATATCAGTTATATTAAGTTGTGCAGTTTCAGAATTCTCAGAGTGAAGACACAACCTTCAAAACAAAAGAAAAATGTTTTTCAGCCGTTCATCTGACAGAGGGTTCATATGGAGAGTATAAAAAGAACTCCAAGTTAAAGCGCGCACACACTCAACCCCATCAATAAATGGGTAAAGTAATAGAATAGACAACTCTTAAAATAAGTACATATGGCCTGTAAATACATGGAAATGTTTCGCATTCTGAGCCATTCTGGAAAGGAAGACTAAATCAGCACTCAGACTTTATCTTAACCCAGTTGTAATGGCTGTCCTTAAGGTCACAAACAACATGTAGGCAAAGTTTCTGAGGAGAAGAGCCTTTATGTACACACTGTTGATGCAACTTAAATTAATGCTGCCATTATGGAAATCACTACGGTGTTTCCTTAAAAACATTCAAATTTGACCAACCACATGAGCCAGTGATACTAATCCTGGGTTGTCAGGGTTAATCTTGGTTGTCAATTTGATTGGATCTGGAATCATTTAAGAGACATGCCTGCGGGTGGACCTGTGGAGACTCATTCTGAAAGAATTAACTGAGAGGGAATGGTCTTCCTCCAGAGTGGGGAACACCATCAGGTGGCAGCCGGATTATCATCAAAAAAATACAGAAGTCTGAGAAAAAAAGTAGGGAAGAGTGGATAGGAAAGAGTAATGGGAAGCTGGGGAGTAAGCACAGTCATGAAAATGCTTACATTGCAAGCATGGGGATCTGAGTTCAATCCCAGCACCCATGTTAAAAAACAAACAAACAAACAAACAAACAAACCAGGCATGGTAGCATGTGGTTGTAATCCCAGTACCAGGGAGTTGGAGTTATGTAGCTCCTTGGAATTTAGTGGCCAGCCAGTCTGACCTAATTGACAAGCTCCAGGTGAGTGCAGGCTCTGTCTCAAAAAAAACCCCACATTAGACAGCTTCTGAGAGGTGAAACCTGAGCCAGTTCTCTGGCTTCTGTATGCAAGTGTTCACATGTGCATGCACTTCCATGCACACATATGCAACACACACACATACACACGCACACACACACAAATACCCCACCACCACCAGCACACATACAGAAACTGGGGGTGATATGATTAGTCTACATGATTCATATCTTTGAAAATCTCATAATGAAACCTATTACTTTATACAATGAATATGTGTTGATTTATTCTTTTTAAACGTTGTGTGGATTTGACATTCTGGTCCCTCTTCAGCAAACTACCATAACTGAGGCCAAGAAGGTTCTTGTCAAAAACAACCCCTGAGAGATTGTTCACTCAAGGAAAGGAAGGTTTGTATTACTGGGATTTTGATTGCAAGTAGTAGGAACTCGAGATAATTATCTAGATAATTACCTCTAAAAATATGTAGATAATTAACTCTAAATAGATATCTAGATAAAACTCTAGGTAATACCAACTCTAGATAATTCAAAGAGAAAACAGATTGATTAAAGGATAGTGGCAGTTCACAGAATCCCGGAGTCCGTAAGGAGAAGTAGTCAGGTGTATACCAACAATGCTTCAGTGAACTGGACCTATGAAGAGACCACACACCCTGGCACTGGGCCCAGCCACTGAAGACCTACAACAATCCTCTCCAGCACACACTGGGTACCTCTACCCACACAGCTGCCACTCCTGCCTCCAGACACGGAGAGGAGCTGATGGACTGAACCCCCTCTTGATTCTGTTTCATCAGCCTTTAGTTCCAAATCCAGGACAGAAATAAAACTATGATCCGAGCCCTCGTTCCAGAGGAGTGGCCCACGTGAGCAGCTGATACACTTTCAGAGTGGAAGGCCCCTGACTCAGGTCGTGTGCCAGGGCCATGGATGTTGGCTGCAAGGATGTTTCTTACTATCTTCAGTATTATCCAGTTTCTGCAATTTTTACTACATATTGTTGATTACAAATGCTCTTTGAAAATGTCAAAAAAAATCAGTGAGATTGAAGATGAATATAAAGATAAGCACTGGGTGCTGGTGTGTGGAATCAGGGACAAGCCACTCAGAGTCTGTATGTGGATTGAAGTTTCAGGTTAAGTCATGTGCATTTCAGAGGTATCTGAAAGCTTAAGAATAACCCAGCTCTAGATTCTAACCCAAACCTATTACCCTGTAGGATAGACCAACACGCTAGGTCTCAGAGAGTACTTTATTCAAAGATGCACAGTGGACCTTAGTAGAAGGAGATCTAGAACCCATATTTTAAAAACTTCTTGTGTGCACATGCGGTGCCTGCAGATCACAGAAGAGACGGTGGCTGCTCCCTCTGCGGTAACAAAAGGTGGCTGGGAAGGGCGAGAGTCCTGTGTTTTTCTTAGATCTCTTCACTATCTTACCAAACATGAGTAAAAAAAAAAAAAAACAAGAATAAAAAAAAAAAACAAAACTTAAGAAAACAATAATTTTAAAAGAACATAGCTCTCTATGTGCTAATTTGTAATTAAGTCCAAAATATATAAAGTAATCTAATTAAACACATAAAGCAAGCTGAACTTCCGAGCAGTTATCCAAGTTCCTAAGCAGGAATGCAGAACTTGCTGTTTACATGTTCTGTGTTTTTCCAGAAAAACTTGAAATTTGGATTTTATGTATAAACTTCTGTGTGTCAAAGGTTGACAAACTTTCAAGTATGATCTCTGTGCTTCTGCCGACAGAGGTTGTCACTTTGGGACATTTTGTGTTTTTCTGATGTGACCCTACCTCATACAGCTGGTCCAGGGTCATCTGCCCAGATGGTTAATCAGGGGTGGGTTTCCTGCACCTCACTTCTTTCCCTTCCTCCAGGGTCTTTGCACTGAGATGTGTGCTCCTAGAGGACAAGGAACAATGGTGGCATCTGCTCAAAAGTGCTGCATCAGCTGGCTCCCTGCATTTGCCCACAGGACTATCTTCTAATTGAAGTCCCGGTGTTACACAGTAAAGGTCAGAGCCTCCAGTTCTTTCAGATAGTCTGAACTCGGATATTTCTTTTTCTTTTTTCTCCTGTCATGAGCTAGATTACTCTTCATTCTCTTACCTAGTGAACTGTCTGAGGGGAAGGATTTGCTGGCTCGGGGGACCAGGCTGGATGCATTCACATAACCCCCACAGATCTCCGTGGTGTCAGAAACAGCGTGGCTCACTGTGCTGATGAAGACAGAGACGGCACTTGTCGCCGAGTGGTCACTGTATTTGCCGTGTTTGATAAAAAATAATCTGCCCAGTCTCTGTTTTTCCTTCTTTTCTTTTGATGAAGGCACAGCCCTGACCATCCGTACAAACCTGTACAGGGAGAACAAACGAGGCGAAAGTCTGGCGTATCGTTTGGAGTGCTTGTTCTCCTGAGAACTAATGGGCCCACGTGTCCAGAGTACCTTCTTAGTAAATATTCACCTATTTTAAAATAAATTGAGGTTTAAGATTCACATGTAAACCACTAAACATCTCTTCAGCTCGACAGTTTAGAAACAGAACTGCCTTTACGGAGTGGACCGCTCTAAGTATACATCCTGCGCTCTCAGCCGACACCGCGTGCTCCTTCAAACCCAGGTGAGAACCCACAATGGCACTAGAGTCTGGCTGCAGAGTCCAAACGCAAGACACACAATCCCTGCAGGCCAGACACGCCCATCACCTCTGGGCAGGTGCTTCTCTCACAACGACGACGGCATATCCTCTGACTTTCATCCGATCCCACATTATGAACCAGTCAAATGCAGACTACTTGAGGGCACAGACTCCGGCACCTTCCTAGGCGACAGTTAGCAGAGGAGAGAGGAGTATATAGGCTGATAGTAGTACACAGTAGTAGTTCCTGACTACTGTCTTCCATGTGGAGCTAAGTGGAATCAGTAATTGGGTAATTTTGACAAAACTGTGGAAAGGCACAGGGGAGGAATTACTCTCCTTACTCTAATCTCCGGGAAGGTCAGTCAGTACTCAAGTAACCCAAGATTTGATTGCCTTCCCTTTCCACTCGGGGTAGATGTCCAGGCCCCTCTGGAGAGCCACTGGGTTCAGAGCTGGAGGTTCATGTATGGTCTTATTTTCCTGAAGCGAGTGAAGAAACATCTCTCTTGAGGAAGGAAAGTGACCTGGGTAGCATTTCTAGATCATGGGACAACTCCTGGCCTTCCCGCTCCTGCCAGCACTGGTTGTGAAGCGCAGGTTTGGGCTACAGTCTGAATCTTACTGAAGGAGGTGTCTCAGTGCCATTTGCCTGCATTCCTTCGGGAGGGTAGTCAATGAAAGGCCCGCCCGAGAATTTATGCTTCGCACTTAGTCAAGCTGGAAACATGCCTATTGTTATTCAAGAGTTTCTGTAATTTTCCATTACCTGGCTGGAATCTGGAGTATGTCTTATTTGCTTTTTCAGTGTTTTCTGTGATTTAATTAGGACTCCTGGCAGTGTTTGGAGATCACAAGATTAAGGATCTCTAACTCACTCATTTCCCTCTGAGCCAGGGAGCTATATTATTTCAGGAAACATCAATTGGTCACCTCTGTGTGCTTCATACTGAGCCAAGGCATGACTGGAAGAGTCTGAAGTTCTGTAGCCCATTCATACACCCAGCACAGCCAACCACTGAAGTATGCAGATTTGCTCATTTGCTGAGCTTAAATTACTCAGCTGAGGTAGGGGTTAAAGAGATGTCAGGATTTCCCGAGCATTCAATGAAAGATTCCTTCCAGTGGCTGTCTAATAAGTGACTATTCCACTTGATCATACATCTAACTTGGGAGCAAGCACATCTCTCCTTTCTATGGGCACTGCTCCTCTTACCACCACCCATTTGGACTGTGCGGCTTAAACTAAATGAGGACATGGTGAGCCCACAGTTGGATATTAATTCCCTCTCTGCTAGGCTAGGGAGTTCTTCCCTAAGCTTAGCTCAACTCAATTTGCCTCTTCCAGTGTTTATGATTCCACATTGGAGCTGACCCTGAATAATGCACATCTCCTTCCGCACGGCTGTCCTGGAAATGTGTGAGGCGATACTTTGTCTCTAGCATCTCTCTCAGCATGGCTGCCTCCATGCAGCTGATCCTGGTGAGGCTAGCTAAAAGAACATTCTCCTTCTCAGTCACTCTGCCAATCACCCTTGATTTTCTTGGAGCCCAGCACACAGACTGACACTGTCTAACTCTCATATGCATCTGCTTATTTCCTTATTGTTGATTAGACTGTCACGACAGGGACTACCGCTGTGTTCTTCATAACTCATTCTTTTAGGCCTAGAAATCTGACTGGAAAGCACCTCATGATTTTTGGTTATTATCGAATGAGTGAGTGAGCAAACAGGCAACCAAAGTTCACTGACTGCTAAGTGTTTCTTAGAGATATTGTTCTGGTCGGGTTCTTTTGCACAAGGAACCAAGACCACTGCGAAGGCTGAAGAAGCGAGGAAAATGTACTATTTCCTGTTCTCTCTGCCCTCCTGGATACCATGATATTGCTCCAAAAGCAGGGGCTGTTAGAAATTGTCATTTGATATTTTCTGATAATTAACTGTGTAACTTTGGATACAGTCTTTTTTTTTTTTTAAAGACTTATTTATTTTATGTGTATGAGTACACTGTGGCTGCTGGGAATTGAACTCAGGACCTCTGCTTGCTCCAGCCCTCTTGCTCCGGCATAATACACTGTAGCTGACTTCAGATACACCAGAAGAGGGCATCAGATCTCATCACAGATAGTTGTGAGCCACCATGTGGTTGCTGGGATCCAAACTCAGGACCTTCAGAAGAGCAGTCAGTGCTCTTACCCGCTGAGCCATCACACCAGCCCCTTGGATACAGTCTTAACCATTACGCATTTTAATTTTTTTCATAGAAAATCCAGAAACCAGGCATCCTGATCTGATTGATGGTGCCCTGAGACTCACAAGTCCCAGCTGTCCTCTTGTGTCTGCTTGGAATCCTGTTTTTGAGGTTTGTCCATGGCATCGCTTTCATTAGCAGTCTGTTGTACTTAAACACCTGAGAAACTTTCCATTCCAGGATGTTTCTTAAATGTAAACTCACAAGTCCCAAAGATGTTCTTGACCTTGGGATCTCTAAAGCCTAGAAATCTGTGGGTTTATCACACTTGGAGGGGATTACCAGGCAGAAGTTCTGTGTAATTGCCTTTTAATTAGAGGATTCCTCTCTTAAGTTCTAGCAGTTCTCAGAGCAGAGCCCTACAAGCCATAGCTAAGTTGGCTACGGGTCCTGCAGTCTGGGGAGACCGTTCCTGTCCTGTACACCAGTCCAGCCACATCTTGTGGCCTTTCTTATGCCATGCAGCTTCTAGTGACCGTAACAAATTCCACAGTGTCAACTCCACAAATAGTCTTTCAGTGTTAAGGCACTTGTAAATTGAGTTATGGGTCCTAGTGTTTGCAGGTCCGTCAACAATCTGACAGAAGCTCGCCCTGCCATGGTGAGCCTGCTAGGTGTCTGAGGCAAGCTCTCATTTCACCCCAGCTGCTGAAATTACTCCCGACAGGTTTATAAGTTGTTTTACTGTCTGGGAAAGTTTTTCTTTCTTTTTTTCCCCCCTTTCTTCTTCTTCTTTTTTTTTTTCTCTCCTCCTTCACAAATCAGTGGAGGGAATTTTGAGCATAGTACACACATGCCACCTTCTGGAAGGAAATGGAAAAATTTTGCAGGACCCATGAGAACTTTTTTTGAATGAGCACATTTAAGAAATCTTTGGGACTAAATAGCTGTAAGCAGAAGGAGTGGCCGAAGGATAAGAGAGTGTACTGGGATAGTATCATAATGCACTGGATACGTGTGTGAAAAGCAATCATCAAAAATTAAAAGAAAAATGATGCTATTCCAGGTTTGTTGTTGCTGTTGCTGTTTTTAACAAAATAGTATTTCAGTCCAGTTGTAGGTTTAGAGAAAAATTAAGTGAAAGGTCCAGAGATTTGCTACATCTTCCCGTCCATACACACGCAACCTCCACAGCTGTCAGTACACGTTCCCGGCAGGCTACATTCACTACAATCAATTTTCTAGGTCCAGAGTGTGTGCTTTTGTATTCCCTTTTGTACTATCTATGGTTGTATATTGAGTGCATACATATTGATATGTAATAGTAGAATAGTTTCTGTGGAGGAAAGCCCCTCTGTGCTCTGGCTGTCCCTGCCTTTTTCCTTCCTCCCATCTGGCCACCATCCATCACTTAACTATTTTGCCTTTTCCAAAATATCATGTAGTTGGAAGCACACATTCATGATGCAACCTTGTCATATCTGCCTCCAGCACTTCAGAATATACATTTATGTTTCTCCCTCCTTCTCCTCCTATTTCTCCTCCCCATACCCTCTGTGTGCATATGTACGTGGGGAGGATGTTTGTGTGTATATGTACATTTGAGATGCTGGTCCTTCATGTATGCACACACACCCTAGTATGTATGGAGGATTGAACCTCTCATATAGAAGTCAAGGGCTATACTACTAAACTGTATCTCTAACTCTCTTTTTGACTTTTAGTTTTGAGGCAGGGCCTCATTACACTGCACTAGGCAGGCATTGGAGATCCTCCTGCCTCACATTCCTGAGTGACTGAGACTCCAGACCTGTGTAAGCAGCATAATCCACTGTCTAGATTAATATTTCTTCACCTACTGAAAGACATTTTGGGGCCTTCCAAGTTTTAGAAACAATAAAAGAGCAAGCAGTAACATTCTTGTGTGCAACTTTGGTGAGGAGATAACTTTCAGACTCCTTTGTTTCACATTAGGGTGATTACATAGTAGTCTGCTAAGAATATATTTAACTTTGTGAAAAAAACTACCTTTCCTACATTTATCCTGCAATTCCCCGGGGGGGGGGGGGGGGCAGGGGGAAACAACTCTACCATTTTGGGCCAAATTTATAGCAAGCATTTATTAAATACTAAATACTGACCAAGAGATGTACTTTGTTCAGGACCATTTCCTTGGAATTTCCTGGCTGGAACGGCCTCAAGCCATGCATTGTAGGGGCTTATAAGGCCAAACTTGTAGGCCACTGTACTTTCCTATGAGGCATTGTTATTTCCCAAGAACTACAATTCCCAGCATTCCAGAAAATTACCTGGTTCTTGGGCAGGTGTGGCTTACAGATTAATTTGGGAATTACGCCTGTTGGCTGTGCCACATATTTATGCTAGTGAAGCCCAAAAGTTCCTCCGCTCACATTCCTGCTGGCATTTGTATTCTAATCAATGTATCTGAGAGGGATGTATCCAGTGGTTCCAAATGGCAATTTCTTAATGACAGGATAATTTATTCATACCTTTGCCCATGTTTACCTGATTCATTGTTTTATTTAGAGTTCTTTGTACATTTGAGATGCTGGTCCTTCATCTGTGTGTCTTTTACATTGTTTTTCTCCTAGACTGACATTTTCTCTTATTCTCTTCAGAATGTCTTTGTAAAGCAGTTTTTTTTTTTTCCAATGCAGTGCAGTTTATCAACTGTTTCTTTATGGTCATGACTCCAGGTAGTCTAAAATGTTATCACTATATTTGTTGTCTATATCACTATAGACAACAAAGGTTTTACCCAGTGTTGTAAGAGTTCTATAGTTTTGAGTTTTATATCAGTAGTATGATCTGCTGTGTTTATTGTTATGAAGAGCATACGATGCCTATTTCATGACAATGCCCAGGTGTTGCGCTACTCCATTGTATTGGATTTTTCCTTTGTCAAAGAACAGTTTTCTGCCTTTGTGTGGGTTTACTCTGAGTATTTTGCTGTATTTATTGCTTTGTCAACATCACACTGTTTGAGTACAAGATTTTTATACTAAATGATAAAGTGGGACAGTGGCAGCCTTTGGGGTGCTCTCTTGCCTCAATATTGTATTAACTGTATCGATGTTGTACTGTAATATTGTGTCAACTGTATTGATGTACTGTAATACTGTATCAACTGTATCGATGTTGTACTGTAATACTGTATCACCTGTATCAGTATACTGTAATACTGTGTCAACTGTATCAATGTTGTAATATTGTGTCAACTGTATCAATGTTGTAATATTGTGTCAACTGTATTAATGTTGTACTGTAACATTGGGAAGTATTTTGATTCTACTGTGGATAGATCTTGTGACTCTAAACATAAACTTTAGAATCAGCATATCGTTGTTCAGGACAAAAACTTGATTGAGTTTTGATTATATTGCTTGTGGAGCTCTAGTATGGGGGGGTGTCTGACATCTTGACAGTTTTGTATCTTCCTTCTCACAATCACAGATTAGCTCTCCACTTATTTAGTTCCTCTTTAGTCATTTTCACCAGGGTTTTTCTTTACTTGTTTTTTTTTTTCATTTTCTTTACTTTTATTTATCTGCTTCTCTCTCTCTCTCTCTCTCTTTCTCTCTCTTTCTCTCTCTTTCTCTCTCTCTCTCTCTCTCTCTCTCTCTCTCTCTCTCTCTCTCTCTGTGTATGTATGTGTGTGTATGTGTTCTCTCTCTCTGTTCTCTGAGTGTATACCAAGAGTACTAGGATGCCTGTGGAGACCAGAGAGGTTGTTGAATGCCCTGCAGCTAGAGTTAGAGATGGTTATGCACTATCTGATTGGTGCTAAGAACAATCTTGGGTCTCCTAGAAGAACAGCAGGAGCTTTTAACTGATGAGCCATTCCCCCCCAGCCTTCATTCATTTTCATATGTCTGTGTACCATGTATGTGCCTGTTCATGCAGGGATCAAAATAGGGTGTCAGATCTCCTGGAACTGGAGATGGTGGTTGTGAGTTGTCCAATAAGGATGCTGCAGTGGGTCCTCTGCAAGAGCAGCAAGTAGTCTTAACCATAGAGCCATCTCTCCAGACCCTCATTAGAATCTTATAATTTTCTGAATGTAGACTTCATACATATTATGCTAAATGTATACTTATTCCAGTATTTAGGTATATGCTAATGTATATAGGAGAATTTTCTTATTCAAATTCTACCTATTCATTGCTAACACATAGAAAAAGGATTAATTTTTGTGCATTAACTTTATGTCTTGCAACCTTGTTATAACCACTTATTAGTTTCATATATATTTGATGATTCTTTTAGATTTTATGTAGAGAAAAATTACGTAATTTGTGAAGAAAGATAGCTTTACTTCTTCAATTTGTATAATTTTATTTCTTTTTTTTATTGTGTTAGTGAGGATATTATTTGAAAAGCTGTAGGAAGAACAAATATGCTTGTTCCCTAAAATCACTGAGAAAACTTCCTGTTTCTTACCATGAAATATAATGTCAGTGGAAAGAAGTTTTTATAGATGTTAATTTTAAATTATTGTATGTACTTACAAACATTACAAAATATTAATACAAAATATATAATCAACGGGCACATTGACTCTCCGATACTTTTGGTTGAATCAAAACATGTGTCTGATAAATGCAAGTTTAACACCCATATGACTTACCTTTATCAAGTTCTGGTACTATTATTTGTAATTTATAGTAAGGTTAAATTTTATAGAATTTTCATATTTCTTTTATTCTTTATCGGACCCTGACCTTTGCATATTAGAAAGGTCATACAGAACATGTTTTGGTTCATTATTCATTTTCCTGGGTACCATGCCCTCGAGGGAAAATCCTAGGAGGTGGGACTCACCCAGGGTCATGAATCCCATTTCACTGTTAATATTTATTGGGCTGCACTTTCTTTTACCTCTGCTCTGCAGTTCTGCAGCAGAATTAATAATGGCCCCGTCTTCCTCTGAACCACAAGCAGGTCAAACGGGTTTCTCAAGTCTCCCTTTGTAATTAAAATTATTGATTGTGTTTTAACTCAGCTAATGACTAATTATTCATAAATAACACTCATTCAAATGCAGGAACTATGTTTTCTGCCTGGCTGGTCCCTTCATTTTCAACCTAGTTTTTTAGATTGTAAAGAGATCCATCTAAGAGTTACTGGTCTTCTATTCATCTATATATTGTTAAATGGATTCTTAACAATATTCTTTTAATCCATGTTCTGGTAAATGGATTCTTTTATAACAAACCAAATATTATATGAACATACGTCATGCATATCACTGTCAATTTCATGTTTGTCTCAGTGTCTTACATCTTTCAACAGTCTTTGAGTGTCTAATATTGTAATGTAATACTAAGAAATATAAATTAGTTTCTTTAGTCCAGGGACTTAGAGGTCTATCAAGAGAGACAATAGTAACAGTCAAGAATCAAAGTAAAGTAAAGTAAAGCAAAAGGTCATTACTTATAAGAATGAGTGATGCTGGCTGTAAATGTAACAGAGGTCTGATAAATGGCAGGGCCACATGGAATGAAAATGTTCAGGAGGACCTTAGGAAGTGTCTTAGTCAGGGTTTCTATTCTTGCACAAACATGACCATGAAGCAAGTTGGGAAGGAAAGGGTTTATTCAGCTTACTTCCACTTGGCTGTTGATCACCAGAGGAAGTCAGGACTGGAACTCAAGCAGGTCAGAAAGCAGGAGTTGATGCAGAGACCATGGAGAGATGTTTCTTATTGGCTTGCTTCCCCTGGCTTGCTCAGCCTGCTCTCTTATAGAACCCAAGACTTCTAGCCCAGGGATGGCACCACCCACAAGGGGCCCTACCCCCTTGATCACTAATTGAGAAAATGCCCCACAGCTGGGTCTCATGGAGGCACTTCCCCAAATGAAGCTCCCTTCTCTGTGATAACTACAGCCTGTGTCAAGTTGACACACAAAACCAGCCAGTACAGGAAGTTAGTCCTCAGAGAGGTTCAACTTGGAGGTAGTCTCCTAGTCAGCTGAAGCCATCAACTTGACACAGGATGTCTCAGCTGGGAGACTACATCTGTCAGATTAGCCTTATGGTCATGTCTGTGGGATATTTTCTTGACTGCTAATTGTTGTAGAAGGGTTCAGTCCACTGTGGGCAGTACCATCCCTAGGCAAGGGGTCCTGGGTTGCATAAGAAAACTTTCTGGGCAGAGACTAGGGAACAAACATATAAGCACAGCTTCTCCATGTTCTGCTTCAAGTTCCTTCCTTGAATGTCTTGACTTTCCGTGAGTGAGGGACTGTAACCTGTAAGATAAAAATCAACCCTTTCCTCCCCAGGGTGATTTTGGTCATGATGTTCATCAGAACAACAGAACCCAAGCTGCAACTGGTAAGAAATGAGAGAAGGAAGGGTATTCAAGCTTCCAGCTTGGTACATCAACGTGAACAATTACTTGAAACTATGAGTAGGAGCATCACTGGTGAAAACAGTCAACAGAGCACAAGAGGAATTGGCACAAGGCCTTTATTATGGCTTATTATAAGTAACTGCAATTTTAGGGAGTTTGATAGAATGAGTCTTACCTTCCCTCCCCATAAAGACTGTAGGATGTCCTTTACTCTTGCCCTTCTGCACCATTTGAACATGGTAAGGACTGACTTGGCTGTTGCGGGGTAGTAGACAGACTGAGAACACATCCTAGGTCTCATTCACAGTGGCTGCCTTTCCTTGTACTAGTCTTTCTTAAAAGTAAGGGATTATTTCAGAGACTATGAACAATTTGTAAAGACAGACTTAGTGACACAGCTACACAGAAATGTCAAATGTGTGAAAATCGGGGACTCTGGATTTCCTAACTCCAGGCTTCCATTTGTCTGGCAAGCAGTGGCTGTCTGGTCGGTGTGGTTATCATTACCTAGTTAGATGCTAGTAAGGAAGCCTGGACTACACTGCAGCCTCCTGGGATGCTAATGCTAGTTGCTTCTACCATCTCTATAAGTAATAAGTTAATGCTGCTCTCTGGAGTCGGAGGATGAGGGTATTGATCACACCCTAGTTCCTCTCCTTCCTAAGGAGGCCTAATAGTAGAAGCATCAATTATTTATAAAAGCTACCTGGAGGTTTCATCTAACCTTCAAACTTATTTACTATGGACGTCATAAAAGCTCCCACCCCACTGTATTTCTCCCTCTTTTCTCCCTTCTCTTCTCTCCTCGCTCCTTCTTTCTCTCCCTCTCCATAGAGCTGGCCATTTATAAGCTCTCTCACTCAGAAAAAAAAATATATGTTCTCTTGTAGAATTTCTTGACTAGTTCTTGATAATGTGAAATCTATCTACAACTCATTTAGTCATGTATTCATATGAATATATATATATAAACATTTTCTATTTATTCATTCATAAAAAGCCCTTTACCCAACCTAAGCACTTGGTAAAGGATTAACAGTAACTTCCGGATGACATGGACTTACTTCTTTGGTGAAAGAGCAAATTACATTTACCACATGACATGGCTACATTTGATGGTAAGAAAATGATCACTAACCATGGTAAATAAAAAATACAGTATGTTTTATTGAGAAATATAATCATTAGACAGTAAAAAATACATAGTGTGTTTTATTGAGAAATATGAGATAAGCCCTTTCTATAATTGCAACAAAGTTTAATCTGCTAACTATTAACTCTCTTCTTCAAGTTGCTAGCTTATATTTTAAATGAGCTGGTCAAATTTGAGCATCTACTCGCTAAGGGTGACAGAGTGGTAAGGTGTCATTGAAAAATCCAAGATACTGAGTGAGCCATAAATACTATCACAAAGACACTAAACAAAAGCATGAGCCAGGGATACTCAATAGCTATTGGAAAACCCTCCTCAAGCTATAAAACTTGACTTACTGCCCCATGGAAAAGATTTGTTTTTAGTGTATGTGCCTGTGTGTGAGTGTGCATGTGAGTGCCAGAGACACTCATCAGATATTCAATCTGCAAGAGGCTCATATGTGGGGATGGAAATACAATAATAAAACCTAGTAGGAAAGACAAAAAACAATGTAATGAACACTAATGATAGAAACTCAAAAACTGGATACAATGGAGATAAAGTGTGCTTTGGGAGAGGGACAATGGTTTCTACTATGAAATAACATACGAGAGAGGGTACAATATGCTAAGGCCAGAGAGTGAAATATGGGTCTGGCCAAAATGAGCTGGATGCCTACGAAGTGTGGATTTTGTCAAAAGGGAAATAAGAAACCATCAAAGAATTTAAAGCAGTTGAGAAAAAAAAGTATGTGCTGGGAGATAGTACCTCCTACCCTCTACTGAACCAGAGACAGAGACAAAGGCTTGCTTAGAAACCAGAGCAAAAGCAGAATTCAAACTTTACCCCAAGTCTACAACATTCACAAGTAGTCATCTGTTAGCATTATTTTTCATTTTGAGTAAGAGTCAACTGTGGGAAAGACCATGAAACACACTACTGGCATCTTCAGCCTGCTGGAGGCCAGATAGATTATCTCTATAATACGGGCTAATCTGATCAAACAGATGGCTCAAAATAGTGGAAGAAACTGTTTTCATATGTTCAGATCAAAGAAGGTAGCAGGTAGAAGAAAATCTTGACAGAAGCTGTCTTCGATCACCTGGGGAACACATCTGTGACAGTGTTTCCACATAAATTTAATTGAGAAGGAAAGACTTGCCCTGACTGATTGATCGTCCGATGGAACAGTCTTAGAGCAACCCACATCACTCCCCAAGGGAAGGGGTGGAAAGGATAAAATGGGCAGAGCACCAGTGTTCATCGGCATGTTCTTCCTTACTGTAGAAACGATGAGGCCCTTCACCTGACAGCCTCATCACTACGCCTTCCTCATCTTGATAGACTATGTCCTCAAACCCTGTCCCCTTAAGCCAGTAGTTCTCAACCTTACTAATGCTGTGACCCTTTAATACAGTTCCTCACACTATGGTGACCCACAACCATGAAATTATTTTTATTGTTACTTCATAACTGTAATTTTGCTGCTGTTATGGATCATAATGTAAACACCTACATTTTCTGATGGTCTTAGGCAACCCCTGTGAAAGAACCATTCAATTCTTTGGGGGATTGCGACCCACAGCTTGAGAACCACTGCCTCAAGCCCTTTCTATCTTCCGTTATTTTTGTCAGGTTTTTTTTTTTTGTTGTAGCCACAAGTAAAATAACTAACACAGCCACTGATTCTGAGAGCAGCTCCACTCCCTGCAGCTCTCCTCCACTTCCAGCAAGATTCACAATGAAATCCAGGATTTCTTCCAATCAGTAGGAAGTCAGACTATGCCTGACATGTGAAGCAGGCCCATGCAACTAATACAGCTTTCTTCCGGATGGTCTATGTTCTAAAGATCTTAGAAAACACAGTGTGTGTGAGAGGGTGGTGGTGAACTGACTGTCATTAGATATGTGCTTATTAATAGGATGAGCTGGGTTGCTTGGTAAAAGCCTTACTTGACCTTGGAGATGGGTTCTGTCATTTAAGACCCAGAGAAGCTGAACCATTTAAGCAAAGCCAAGGAGCTAGTGATCAACAGAAATAGAGTCCAACTTAACATTTTTCATCCTGATGCCTACACAAGAACAGGCCAGTGTTGCAGGGCGGGGGATGGAGGGGTTGTTGGGAGGGGCTAAAAAGACAGGATGGCATCTCATAACAGGGACAAAAAGGATTAGGGAAGTGGAAAGAGGGAGGGTGGAAATACTCGGAGGACGAAAGCAATGGAGAGTGACTGCCAACCCCGCAACAAGGCTCAAACAATCCAACCTAATCCAAATCAGGCCAGGTCTTTGATTGGTCCATCCGGCTGAGTTCTCCAAGCTGTGGTTCCTGTAGTGTGCCCAGCTGGCAGGATAAAAACCATTTGAGAAAATATCCGGAAATTGCCACTCACCAGGGAGCATCTGTGAAAAACACTGGCCGCAAATGAGCTGGCAGAGGTTCAGAGATTGCCACTTGCCCTGTTTCCTCCCGTCTGCAGGGGTTCCGGAGCTGTTTCCCAGATGGGCCTTTCAGTGGCTGGAGCTACATTGAGCCTTGTGGATATTTTTGCAGAATGCTTCCGCAGGGCAAGAAATGTGTTCAGGAAAAGCCACGGACGAAGGAGCTTTCTACCTAGTCTTATAATTCTTAAGATATTTTATTTATTTTTGTGAGTCCATGCATGTGTGTGTGTGTGTGTGTGTGTGTGTGTGTGTACACACGCCTGCGTGCAGATGCAGACCAGAAGAGGGCATTGGATCCCTTGGAGAGGGAGTTATAGACATTTGTGGGCTACCGGCCTGCTTTGTGCATGCTGGAATTTGAACTCCCGTCTTCATGATTATGTAGCAAGAGTTCTTAAACTCCGAGCCATCTCTCCAGCTAATCGAGGCATAATTTTCAATAGACTCGTGGGTAGTCCTGCGATGATGTACTACAATTCTTTCTTTAAGACAGAGGATTTTGCATAATAATTTGTAATTTTATAAAATCTGAATTCTTGTAGAAAATGGTCAGGGTTGTGAGAGTAAAGAACTTTGAGGACTCTGAGAAGTAATTTATACCTTTGGACAATGCTTCAAGGGAAGAGTAGACAAGAGACTCTCTTCCTGGGGGTGTGGGATTGTAGAAACTGGCCTCCTTTGCAGGCATTTGTCCAGACTCTAACACACACGCCACTGACACATTAAGAATAAAAGCTAGGAAAAGTCTAACCCAATATCTTGTTCTCTCTCTCTCTCTCTCTCTCTCTCTCTCTCTCTCTCTCTCTCT
>JADRCD010154097.1:0-14275 GCA_019843815.1 Montemys delectorum | reverse complement strand
TTTTTTTTTTAACTTTTTTGTTTTTTAGATTTATTTACATATGTGAGTCCACTTTCACTCTCTTCAGACAGATCAGAAGAGGGCATCAGTTGTGAACCACCATGTAGGAATTGAACTCAGGACCTCAGGAAGAGCAATCAGTGAGCCATCTCTCCAGCCCCAAACTCACGAAGTTTTAAAATTCTGTCTCTTAAAAAATATCCATAGTCTCTCAACTGTGACACTCCTGTAAAATCAAAATTAAGTTATATACTTTCTTACTCCAAGAGGAAAAAAAAATCAGGAAACAGTCATAATAAAATGAGAAGAAATCCTAAGTCTGAAAGTATAACTCAGTAACTTGACTTCAAAGTCTTCTGAGCTCCAAAGGGTTCCATTTCAAAGCTCTGCCATTCATAGCACACAGCATGTACTGCAGACTCAGGCTGACGCTACACCTGCTTCTGTTCTTGGTGGTTGTCTCATGGTTCTAGTTCCCTCTCCCTTTCCCTTCCCCTGCTCCCTCATCCTCTCCCCACCTCTTCCCCATCACCCTCCCCTGAACCAGGGGTTCTGTGGTTCTCTGGTCCTTCTGGAAACAGTCCTCAGAAGGGAAGCCCATGCAGGGCAGGTACTCCGGTCCCCAGGTCTCGCCTGCTGCTGTGGCACAGCCGATGCTAGTAGTAAGGGCAGCAGTAACTACGGGGACAGCAGGAGTATGAGCCCAGCCTGCCAGGAGGGCCTAAGGCCCAGCAATGAATGCTTCAGAAAGGAAAACTTTTCCCCAAAGTGTTACAGCTCAGTACAACAGCCTCTCGGACTATTCTTGGTAAAATAACTTGTACACTTTATTTCACATTTGTAAACATTAGAGTGGGATCCAGGGGTAGATGCTTCCCATTGGCTCCATTTGAGGTGGTAGCGATGCTCGGTTAGCATGAGGAAGAGATTCATGTGTTTTCCCTACATGACTGATTGTCACCTTCTCAGTAGGGTTATGTATTCCAGAGCAGGTTCTGGCAGGGATCTGGTCCCGCACCTGCAGTACTCAATTCTGAGTTTCACGGGGTTTAGGCTTGCTCAATGTTACCAGTTCTTCTGTCTGGTGGCACAGTACATTTGACCCACACTCCCCCTCTCTTGGTTTTTCAAGACAGGGTTTCACTGTGTCCTAGCTGTCCTGTAATTGACTTTGTAGACCAGGCTGCTTCAAACTCAGAGATCCACCTGCTTTTGCCTCTTCAATGCTGGGATTGAAGGCACTTGCCACTACCACTTGGCTAATACTAGTATCTCTTACATGCTGAGTTATCCGCTTGGCTGGTACTAGTATCTCTTATATGCTGCAACTGAGGATCTACTCTCAACAGTGGTCTTTCTTCAGGACCTTCAGCCCTGCCACATAGCACTGAACTTCAGCTGCTCTTCATGACTTCTTCAATGCTTTTAAAACCAATACCATCTAGCTGAGTCCTACATATTACCAAGTTTGGCTGACAGCATGAAATGCAGCTTTGACCACCTCGGATCACAGCTTCTGTGTGCTGAACCTGAGAAAATAATACACAGAAGATTTAACCTCAGAGATGCTGGCCTCTTCTTAATCACTACTAATTTTTCAGCTCTAGTTAACCCGAATCAGTTGTATCATTAAAGCAAAGGTTTCACTTCAGATGTGCTTGTCTCTTGTTAATCACAGCTGATTATTCTGTTTCAGCTGACCAGACACTATAAATTCTTAATGTAAAATAGTACACAAACAGCCCTTGTAGAATCTTTGTTTCCTTCTGAAACTTCACAAGCCTTCAGCATCTGTTTCTCTTGACAATCTGCTTTCGAGCTCCCACCAAATAGCCTGTGAAGATTTGAACACTTAATGGCTTTTTCAGGAAAAGTTCCCTAAGATTTCATATAATACTAATGTTACAATATGTAACATAAACTAAGGGCTTTTTTTAACTTTTTTTTTTAGATTCATTTATATATGTGAGTACACTGTCACTCTCTTCAGACAGATCAGAAGAGGGCATTGGTTGTGAGCCCAATCTAACAAAATGGAAAATTTGTCATAGCAATACCCCACTCCTGGTAGGAATTCTCTCTTAATTAAGGTTTCTATTGCTGTGATAAAACACTGTCTTAGTTTGGGTTTTATTGTCATGAAGAGACACCATGACCAAGGCAACCCTTATAACAGACAACATTTAATTGGGGCTGGCTTAGAGTTTCAGAGATTCAGTCCATTATCATCATGGCAGGAAACATGGTAGTATGCAGGCAGAAATGATGCTGGAAGACCCAAGAGTTCTACAACTTTCTCTGAAGACAGTCAAAAGGAGACTGGCTTCTCTGGACTGGGTGGAACTTGAGTTGGTACTAGGAGCCCTCCTCAAAGCCTGTCCTACACAGTGATGCGTTCCTCTAACAAGGTCACACCTACTCCCTCCCACAAGGCCACATCTCCCAATAGTGCCACTCCCTGGACCAAGCAGATTCAAACCAATACAAACACTATGATCAAAATCAACTTAGGGAAGGTAGGATTTGCTTCTTCTTACACTTTTAGGTAACAGTTCATCTCTGAGGGAATTCAAGGCATGAACCCAAGCAGGGCAAGAATCTGGAGGCTAGAACTGAAGTAAAAGCCATGGAAGAATGCTGTTACTGGCTTGTTCTCTCTGGCTCACTTTCTTGCACACCCAGGGATGGCACCACACACAGTGGGCTGAACCATCCCATATCAATCATTAATCAAGAAGATGTACTACAGACTGCTTACAGGCAATCTTGATGGAACCATTTTCTCAGCTAAGGTCCTTTTCCCAGATCATTCTAGCTTGTGTCAAGTTGGCATAACAACACATAGTCCATAGTCACATTACTTTGTGCGATTTTTAGTTCCCTTAATAGCCATTTACTTCCCTCCTTTCTATGTGAGCTAACACCTTTAGAGTGTGCAGAACCTAACGTTTACCACCCAAAGCCTAAGAATATTCCATCAGATAGCATCTGAGGCCTATACTTGAGATGCCCTGTTTTCTGTGGCCTGTGTACTGGTTAGGCTTTTGTAAGCAGCATTCCTCAACAGTCTGCTTCAGTTCTTGCCTTTAGGTTCCTGTGTTTGTTATCCTGCACTGATATCCCTCAATGATGGACTGTGGCCTGGGATGGGAAAGCGCACAAGTTGCTTTTAGTCATGGTGTTTATCACAGAAATAAAAGATAAAATGGGACATAGACCTGCCTGATTTGAGAAGTGTTCTGATTCACGATATTCTTTGTTCTTTTCTGTAAAAACTTTTAAAACTGCTATATTACAAGTGTAGTGAGAATTTTGGTTTCTTAATCCCAGGTGTGGAGTAAACTGCTTCACAGCGAGTGATTATGATTTGCCTCATACACTAACAGGGTTGTGATTTTTGCCACTTGCAGATAGGTTAATTCAGGGGAGTCTTGGGGCTGGAGAAATGGCTCAGTTGTTAAGAGCACCAACTGCTCTTCCGAAGGTCCTGAGTTCAAATCCCAGCAACCACATGGTGGCTCACAACTATCCATAACAAAATCTGACTCCCTCTTCTGGAGTGTCTGAAGACAGCTACAGTGTATACTTACATATTATAAATAAATAAATCTTTAAAAAAATTCAGGGGACTCTGGAGAGGTTTTAAATGAGAGCCCCCAGAGGGTCTGTGGTGGCTGCTGCTGCTGCTGCTGCTGCTGCTGCTGCTGCTGCTGCCCCAACCCCATTGCCTCCGGTCCCTCCTATTTCCTGCTACTGTATTTGCTGTTGTGTTTGCTGGATTGCTGGGTTGCTGAGTGTGGGGTTGTTATTGCTGGGTTGCTGGGTTGCTGAATATTCTGACAATGAAGATTGAACTTGCCCCTTAGTACTCAATGCCTGTTTATTTGTTTGTTTGTTGTTACTGTTGTTGTTGTTGTTATTTTAAACAAAATCTTTTTAAATACTTATTTATTTATTTTATGTATATGAGTACTGTAGCAGATGGTTGTGAGCTATCGTGTGGTTGCTGGGAATTGAACTCAGGACCTCTGCTCAATCTGGCCCTGCTCGCTCAAGCCCAAACATTTATTGACACACAGCAGAAGAGGGCATCAAATCTCATTACAGATGGTTGTGAGCCACCATGTGGTTGCTGGGATTTGAACTCAGGACCTTCAGAAGAGCAATCAGTGCTCTTAACCGCTGAGCCATCTTGCCAGCCCTTAAAAAAAAATCTTAATCATTGATTTTACCAATGAAGACTTGGGAGCCAGATGCTGGGGTAAAAGGCTGCTGCTATCTCAGAGAGACAGAGAAGGTACCCAGCTGACTTTCCTCCTTGGCTGACACCCACCAGCAATGCCTCCTCTCGTGCATCTCAAAAACCCTCCTTCAAACTGAATGACCCACCCTTCTATTTCCTGTGTATCTCTCTATCTGTCCTCCTGACTTTTCTTGCTCTCTGTTTTTTCTTTTTCTTTTTCTTTTTCTTTTCTTTTTGTTCTTTGTTTTTGGTTTTTTTGAGACAGGGTTTCTCTGTATAGCCCTAGCTGTCCTGGAACTCACTCTGTAGACCAGGCTGGCCTCGAACTCAGAAATCTGCCTGCCTCTGCCTCCTGAGTGCTGGGATTAAAGGTGATGGGTTTTTTCTTAATAATCCTATCTCTACGTCCTATCAACTGGTTGCTTGCTCTGCCTCTTGACCATTGGTTGACTTTATTGACTTCTGTTCACAATATTAAAGCAGAACACTCTTGGACTAAAGGTGTAGGCTAAGGCCGTGGCACACGACAACTAAAAACAGGTTTTTTTTTCCAGTAAATAACACAATCTTGGGGTTCACAGTATGATCAAATATCCTGCAACAGATCCCCTAATCAGCAGGAAGTAGTATGAAGAGGTCTCTGCCCTATTTCCCTTCTAACCTTCTTTCTCTCTCACTTAGTATCAGGTGAAAAGATCAGGGTGAAATAAGGTATGTATGGTCTTAGATAGTAGAACCCAATAAAATAGGTCACACACACATACACACACACACACACACACACACACACACAGGTATGTGTTCCTCAAATATGTGTTCTCAGGCCATTGGTTTAGCTTTAAAATAGTCTTTGAGGCAAGAATTGCCTTTTTTATGGAATTTTTTGTTAACACCTTTTTGCTGCACCATTAAACAAACCAGTATATATGTGTGTGTGTGTCTGTGTGTGAAAATAATGTACAGTATGTACTTTAATCACAAGGAACCAATCTTAGAAAATAATACCACAAATATATTTAGGAAAGAGTTCCTGCCAGGAAAGTGAGACCCTATTTTTTAAAAAAGACAGTAGAGCCAGGCAGTGATGGCACATGCCTTTAATCCCAGCACTCTGGAGGCAGACAGGAGGGTTTCTAAGTTCAAGGCCAGCCTGGTCTACAGAGTGAGTTCCAGGACAGCCAGTGCTATACAGAGAAACCCTGTCTTGAAAAAAAAAGTCATTAGTAAATTCATTGAAATTAATGAAAATGAAAACTAGTAGATAGGCTAGTGATCTGGGAAAGGCATGTGCTCAAAAGCCTAATCCATTCTTTGGAGTGACTCTTTTTTTTTTCTTCCTTTTTTTCTACCATGGTTAAGAAATATGTAATTTAAACAGATCCAGAACTCTGAGATAGAAGCAGTAATTTAAAATCTACACACACACACACACACACACACACACACACACACACACATACATCTATACCTAGCAGTAGCCAGATAGACTTAGCACAGAATTCTAGTAGACCTTCAAAGAAGAAAGGGAAGCAGGCAAATGGATGGAACTTGAAAATATCATCCTGAGTGGTGTTACCCAGTCATAAAAAACAAAAAACAAAAACCAAACACACACACACACACACACACACACACACACACACACACACACACGGTATGTACTCCCTTATAAGTGGATGTTAGCCAAAAAGAAGCTCCGAATACCCATGATATAACAGACCATATGAAACCCAAGAAGAATGAGGACCACACCTAAGTATGGATGTTACAGTCCTACTCAGATTGGGGAAGAAAATAATCATGGGAAGTAGAGGGAGAGAGGAATCTAGGAGGGAGAGAGGAGGAGGGAAAAGGAGGACTGATTCAGATATGGGGGGGGGTAAGTGGGGGAGAAGTACAGAGGGTCAGGAATTTGAAAAGAGGAGAGTAGCAGTGGAGGGGCAACTAGCCACTAGAAAGTCCCAGATGCCAGGGACCCAAGAAGTTCCCAGGAAGGGGAGGACATTAGCTAAAATACCCATTAAAGGGCAGATAGAACCTGTAGAAACCATATCCAGGATGGGGCCACCCACCTACCTCAAAAATATTAATCCAGAATTCCTCCTGTCAAAAGAAATACAGGGACAAAGAGTGGAGCAGAGACTGAAGAAAAGGCCACCCAGAGACTGTCCCACCTAGGATCCATCTCATCTACAGACACCAAACCCAGATACTATTGCTGATGCCAAGAAGTGCTTGCTGGCAGGAGCCTGGTATATCTGTCCCATGAGAGCTTTTGCAGAGCCTAACCAATACAGATGCTGATGCACACACCCAAACATTGGACTGAGCACAGAGACAGACGCCAATGGAGGAGTTAGGACAAGGACTGAAGGAGCTGAAGGGGTTTGCAACCCCATAGGAAGAACAATATCAACCAACCAGACCCCCCCCCAGAGCTCCCATGGACTAAACCACCAACCAACGAGTACATATATATGGGGGGATCCATGGCTCCAGCTGGATATGTAGCAGAGGATGGCCTTATCAGACATCACTGGGAGAGGAGCCCCTTGGTCCTGTGGAGGCTTGATGACCCAGGGTAGGGGAATGTTAGAGTGCTGAGGCAGAAGTGTGTAGGTGGGTGGGAGGAGCACCCTCATAGAGGCAGTGGGGAGGGGGAAGGGGATGGGGGTTTGTGGAGGGGAAACTGGGAAGGAGGATAACATTTGAAATGTCAATAAATAAAATAATAATTTTTAAGAAAAGATAAGGAACTCTTCCAATGTCTTTTTACAAAGCCAATATTAACCTGATATCAATACCACACAGATACCAACCAAAAAATTAGAATTATAGGTCAGCTTTCCTGATGAACACAGACACAAAACTTGCAATTAAAATATTTGCAAATGTAATTCAATAATGTAAAGCTCAACCAATGTCATTTTAAAAGAAACTCCATGTTTTGTGAGACCAGGGGCTAAACTCCAATTCCAGGAAGAAAAACATCCTATGACATACCCCCTCAATCCCTCCTCAGCAACAGCCATGCTACAGTAGTAGGACCAAGGTAAATAGAGATAACCTAAGATGTCCTGCAGAGAATAGATAACCTGATCATCCTGTTTGTTAGGTCTTCTGCCCTCTGGTTTGTTTCCTGTAGATTACACCAGAAATACAGTTTTTAAAATATTTTTTTCATTTTTCATTTTTTCATTTAAAGTTTTATTGCATTATGATGAGAAGAGATACATGATTTCAATTTATCTGAGTTTGTTAACATTTAAAAACATATTTTAAGTAAATAGAATTAAATCACATTCTTGTTTCCCTTTTGTATCCCAACTCCTCCCAGAGACACCCCCTTCAATAACTACAATATCTTTTTTGTCATATTCTTTAAAATTTATAAAATGTTATAACAATAAAAATGAGTATTATATAAGTTGTTTAATATAAAACAATAATCAATTTAACAGTCTTATGTAGATGCTTGTCTACAGGAATAGTGAAAATACATTTTTCTCAATATAAATTTTAAATAACTCCAAACATATTAACTGTATATTTCAAAATAATATGTCACTACTAGTATTTTTAAATGAACATAAATATATAAAGTCTTTGTTTGTTTTATATTTAGTAGAGCTTTAAATCTTGGCTCTTAGTGTGATACAAGCCCAAAATAAGAACAATTTTTAGACATTGGATTTCGTTGTAATAAGGCTGTACTTCAATGACCCTCACATCACTGAAGGATTTTACCTCCATAGTAGCTAAGCTGAGAGTTGACAGTTCTGCTGCACCAAGGAATGAATTGTAGGCATGATTTTTGGATACAGACTTCCTGTTATGGTCAAAGCTATTTGACTTGAGTGAGTGACTTTATTCTCAGCCCACAGAGAACAGGTTACATTCATTTAAGAAATGGTGTAGGTATTAAGATGGTCTATCCATAAACTCAGTCACCAACTGTTTCAATGAACAATGGTTCTGGTGGCACAGACATTAGGTGAGGGTAAGAATCTGGTTCATTGGCTCTGATAATTTGGAAAAAGCATTCATCTCTGAGAAAGAGTAACTTATAAAGTCCTCTTCTTCAAACTTGATACAGTAGTTACAAACATTAAGCAAAGCATTCAGTCTCACTCTTTGTAGTTCTTACAAGCCACCTCCCAAGTTGATTGTCTACATTTCTTTTGGCTGTATAAATACTTTTGAAATATGTAAGCTGTTCTGAAACCCATAGTATAGTGTAAAAACATGAAATAAACAATACTACTAATAGGCTGAGATATGTAGGAGAAGCAAGATTTCAAGACCACTATGTTGTACACAGCAAGACACTGTCATGAAGAAGCTGAAAGTGTACATAGATTGTACAATATTGGACCTATTTCTCTAATTACCAAATTAGAGAGACCATTGAATAACAGTCAACAAATTTCTAATTCCTCATATTTTTGGATTTCAATCGATTAGGATATGTTAGTAATATTAATTTTCATATTAAGATATTAAGAAAAAGTAATTGTTACTTCCTGTTGTTTTTGTGGTAAGAGGTGGAATTAGGTTTGTGTGGCTTTGTTGAAAGATTACTTTCTTGCTTCTTCTAGGGTGTAGTTTTGCTTCTTATGTTGGTGTTTTCCATCTATTATCTTTTGTAGGGCTGGATTTGTGGAAAGATATTGTGTAAATTTTGTTTTGTCATGGAATATCTTGTTTTCTCCATCTATGGTAATTGAGAGTTTTGCTGGGTATAGTAGCCTGGGCTGGCATTTGTGTTCTTGTAGGGTCTGTATGACATCTGCCCAGGATCTTCTAGCTTTCATAGTCTCTGGTGAGAAGTCTGATATAATTCTGATAGACCTGCCTTTATATGTTACTTGACCTTTTTCTTTTACTGCTTTTAAAATTCTTTCTTTGTTTAGTGTATTTGGTGTTTTTATTATTATGTGACAGGAGAAATTTCTTTTCTGGTCCAGTCTATTTGGAGTTCTGTAGGCTTCTTGTATGTTCATGAGCATCTCTTTCTTTAGGTTAGGGAAGTTTTCTTCTATAATTTTGTTGAGGATATTTACTGGCTCATTACCTTGGGAGTCTTCACTCTCTTTTATATCTATTATCCTTAGGTTTGGTCTTTTCATTGCATACTGGATTTCCTGGTTGTTCTGGGTTAGGAGCTTTTTGCTTTTTGCATTTTCTTTGACTGTTGTGTCAATGTTTTCTATGGTGTCTTCTGCCCCTGAGATTCTCTCTTCTATCTCTTGTATTCTGTTGGTGATGCTCTTGCATCTATGACTCTTGATTTCTTTCCTAGGTTTTCTGTCTCCAGGGTTGTCTCTCTTTCTGATTTCTTTATTGTTTCTATTTCCATTTTTAGATTCTGGATGATTTTGTTTATTTCCTTTACCTGTTTGATTGTGTTTTCCTATAGTTGTTTAAGGGATTTTTGTGTTTCCTCTTGAAGGGCTTCTAGTTGATTACCTGTGTTCTCCTGTATTTCTTTGAGGGTGCTATTTATGTCTTTCTTAAAGTCCTGTATCATCATCATGAGAAGTAATTTTAGATCTGAATCTTGCTTTACCAGTGTGATGGTGTGTCCAGGACTTGCTATGGTGGGAGAATTGGGTTCTGATGATGCCAAGTAACCTTCGTTTCTGTTGCTTATATTCTTACACTTGCCCCAAGCCATCTGGTTATCTCCAGTGCTACCTGCCCTTGCTAAATCTGACTGGAGCCTGTCCTTCCTGTGATCCTGGTTGTATCAGAACTCCTCAGAGTCAAGCTGTTTCTGTGATCCTATGATTCTGAGATCCTTTGATCCTGGGCTTGTTAGAGTGCTTGGTAGTGGAGCTTCCTCTGGGTGTTGTGGGACTGGCTGCTGAGTTTGCACCCAAGGTCTGCTCAGGGGACCAGCCCAGACAGACCAGAAAGAATCTGAGCCACTGGGCTGGTGGAGTTCCTGTGTGCCTGAGTCCTGCTGGTCTCAGTTACTCTGGGTGTTGGGACAGATGCTGTGTCCTCCTCACCTCTGATCCTGGGCGTGTTAGAGTGCCTGGGAGTGGAGCTTCCTCTGGGTGTTGTTGGACTGGCTATGGAGCTTTCAGCCAAGGTCTGCTCAGGGCACCGGCCTGCCCAGACAGGGTTTTTAAAATATTAACTTGCTGACCCGTATGGAAATTTCCCAAGTTTGCTGTAACCACAATAAAAACCCTGAACCCCTAGACTTGGGACACTCATTCTGACCTGCTGTGACGGTAAGGGTCTGAGAGATCTTGCTAAGAGCTTGTAATAAAGATTCTTATGTATTTTCCATCAGAATTGGCTCCTGGGTGGTCTTTGGGTACCTGCAAATTGGGCATAACAAATAACACATCAAAAATATCATTCACCATGGTCAGCTAGCTTCATCCAGAGATCCATGGATCATTCAATATAGGTAAATCAACAAATATAGTCATGTGTTCTACCATATAGATAGACATAGAGAGAAACTTCATGATCTTTTCAGTAGATAAAGAAAAATCTTTGATAAAATCACAAATCTTTTAATGAGAAAAGTCCTGGAGAATTTAGGGAAACAAGTGACCTACTTCAACATAACAAAGCCTACAGATGCCAAGGGCCATGCAGGAGAAATGACAGATGGTTTTAGAATTTATGGAATGTGGCTCACTGGTTGGATGACTGCATCTCAGACAGGAGTGGCCCTGAGGACTAAGTGCTCTGAGGACTTCATGCTGTTGTGGAATTCGGCTCTGCTTGCTGCCCTCACATCTCTCTTAATCTAAGAACTGTGTGAAAACTCTACGGGGCTTCCAGTCCCTCACTGGGCAGTATCTCTGGCACTCACAATAATAGTGCTTGATCTCTTTCGGGCATTGCTTCTGGAGCAGATTAATGATTCAATCATCACCCTGGGAAAGAATTTAGAAATGTAGATGGTCATCAATGACCACCAACCTTAGAAAGCATTTTGAAATAACAAAATTGTTAGCAAAGCTAAGTTAAGATGCTTTTGCCACTGGCTTTAATGTAAAAAATGTTAGGGAACAATTTGAAGTTCAGAAAGACACACATACTAAGCTACGGACCTTTTATGGTCAGGGAACAAGAACAATGGCAGCACTGGCTGACGGGACTCTCCCTGAGGCTGGACTGCTGATGACTGATTTCTTTTTTTTTTTTTTTTTTTTTTTTTAAGGTTTATTTATTATGTGTAAGTACACTGTAGCTGTCTTCAGACACACCAGAAGAGAGCATCGGATCCCATTACAGATGGTTTTGAGCCACCATGTGGTTGCTGGGAATTGAACTCAGGACCTTTGGAAAAGCAGTCAGTGCTCTTAACCACTGAGCCATCTCTCCAGCCTGATGATTGATTTATACTCATTTTGCCTTCACCTTTCTGATAAGATTTAGTAAGATTTGCTGATAAATAGACTAGCATTCTGAAGATTTAAAGTAGAAATGACTGCTTTTATACAAAAGTTTAGGATTGTGAATCTTTTAAGATTCTTTTAAGATTACTTAAAGATAAATAATAAAATAATTAATTCTTTATTTGAAGCCACAAATTGTTGCCTGCAAGTAAAAGAAACTGGCTGAGAAAACTGCCTTGATTTCTCACACTTTGTTCATCTATAACAAGTTGCTTAGTTACGAATGTATATGGGTTCTTGGGAATTATTTGTTTTCTTTACCTGTACTATGTAATGTTTTTCACATGAAGGTATTGGGGAACACACAGTTTTTTCATAGTCATATGTATATATGTATGTGTATGTGTGTATATGTTTATATGTATATGTGTGAAATGCTTGGAGCATGCTTGTTGGAGCTTTCCTCCATCCATCCAATATATCAATATTTATATGTCTGCCTATTTGTATGTATTTGTGTATCTATGTATGTATTTGTATGTAGGAAATTATTGGAGTCTGCCTTTTGCTTCATCCACTCAGTGTGTGTGTGTGTGTGTATGTGTGTGTGTGATTTTTCTCTTTCCTTTTCTTTCTCTCTGACCCCTAAGACTTAAAAGAGTTCTGAGTTTCTTGCTGGACACAGGGAGTGCCAGCCCCTATGAATCAAGCTATGTTCACTCAGAGAAAAGTCTGTTGAGTGATTTCTCGAATCTCTGGTTGCCAGCAGCAGCAAGCCCCTTTGGTTGCTATCAGCACTAACCTCTATGCCGCACCTCAATGCCTGCCTTGGTTACACTGTGGTGTCAAAACTGGTCTTTGACACACAGCCAACCTCATGCTACATGGAGAAAAGCTTGAAGCATTTCTAGTAGAATTAGAATCATAATAAAGATGCTGGCTGTCTCCCCTCTGTTCAACACAGTGCTTTAAGTCTTAGCTAGAGCTATGTGATAATAAATGAGGATAAGGGGAATAAAAATACGGAAACAGTGACTCTGCTCCTATCTATGCCTTTATTTCCAGCTCTGCTGGAAAATCTATTCTCAGATTTAAACCCCAAACCTCATTTTACATGTAGCAATACAGTTTACCTATTAAGTAGCACAATAATAGATTGATTTATTATAGGTTTAAGCAGAATAAAAAAGGGAGACTTCAAATTATAAAACCCATCTTGTCAGGCAGTGGTGGCGCATGCCTTTAATCCCAGCACTCAGGAGGCAGAGGCAGGTTGTTCTCTGCATTTGAGGCCAGCCTGGTCTACAGAGTGAGTTCCAGGACAGCCAGCGCTACACAGAGAAACCCGGTCTGGAGGAAGGGAACCTGTCCCATAAGTAAATAAAACAACCATACTTTCTAAGTGGGTCAATGTGACAAGTGTGTTAAGTAACTAGCCATGTATAATTCTTGGTTTTTTTTTTTATAATTCTTATTAATGGTCAATGGAATTTAAAAAAGAAGACAGCCGAACTATCATAACCACTACCTCAAAGGCTAACATATTTGGATTCTATTAGAAAACAATAGACAAATAAACAGATAATTATTTCTATTTCAATGTCCAGAACATTGAATTGGTAGTCATTGCTAAATGACTATGATTGTTGCAGGATGTTTGATCATACTGTGAACCTCAATGTTGTGTTATTTACTAGAAAAACCTGCTTCCAGTTGTGGCGTGGCTCAGCCCTAGAACACACTTTTAATCCAAGAGCTTTCTGTTTATTTTTAAAAAGATTAAGTAAAGTCAAGCGTCAGAGCAAGCAACTAGTTGCCAGGGAGTGACCACAGGAAAAACCATAAAGAGTGAGAGGAGGTCAGAAGGATGGATAGAGAGGTGCACAGGAAGTAGAAGGGAGGACATTCAGTTAAGGGGGTTTGAGATAGTGTGGAGAATTACCTTTTGAAACACTGGCTGAGAAGGAAGGTTGGCTGGGTACTTTCTCTGCTGCTCTAAGCTAGCAGGCTTTCACCCCATTATCTGGTTCTGGAGTCTTCTTTGGTAAAATTGAACAACTGAAATTTTGTTAAAATCATATGATGGAATTGAAACTAGAGAAAAGATATCCTTGTGGTGGTTGGAACAAAAAGAGCCACCATAGACTCATATTTGAACACTTGGTTCCTAGTTGGTAGAGCTGTTTAGGGAAGGATTAGAAGGTATGGCTTTGTTGGAGGAGATATGCCATTGGGCTGGGTAAAGGGGGTTTTAAGGTTTCAAAAGCTCAAACCAGGCCCAGTCAATAGCTGTCTGCCTCCTGCCTGTAGAGAAAATGTAAGCTTAGCTATGGCTCCAGTGCCATGCCTATCTGCCTGCTTCCATGCTTCCCGCCATGATGGTCACAGACTGACCCTCTAAAAGTATAAGCAGACCCCAGTTAAATGTGGGTGTGTGTGTGCGTGTGTGTGTGCGTGTGTGTGTGCGTGTGTGCGTGTGTGTGTGTGTGCGTGTGTGTGTGCATGTGTGTGCGTGTGTGCGTGTGTGTGTGCGTGTGTGTGTGCGTGTGTGTGCGTGTGTGTGTGCGTGCATGTGTGCGTGTGTGTGTGTGCGTGTGTGTGTGCGTGTGCGTGTGTGCGTGCGTGTGTGTGTGCGTGTGTGTGTGTGTGTGTGCGTGTGTGTGTG